>PVKA01006611.1:0-82537 GCA_004027165.1 Ctenomys sociabilis | reverse complement strand
AAAAGAAAAGGAAAGAAAAAAAGAAAGGATACTTCCAGGTCATTGAATATTTATTAGGGTGTCAGGGAGATATCTCAGTGGTGTAAGATCCTTTCTGGCAAGCACAAGTTACTGAATTTGATCCCCATTAAATAAATAAATAAATAAATAAATAAATAAATAAATAAATAAATAAATAAATAAACTGAAAAGTAAAAAGAATGGTCATGAATGTTCTTCACAAACTCCATGAACAAAGATCAATCTCAAGGCCTCTGAACCTTTCTTTGTCTTATTTTTCTGATGTTCTTCAGGCTATCATACTGCTTTCCAAAGTTCTGACTTCCTTGTGGACAGATTTCATCCAGAATTAATAATCTCTTTCCTACATATTGAATTAGGGTGATAATGTAAACATAAGCTAAGGAAAACTTACCTTGTTCTTTCTTTTTCCAAACTGAGAGCCTGTCATTGGTCTTCCAAAGAGCAGAGTCTGAGACCAAGGGGTTTGATTGATGGAGGAAGGCTTTCATTTCCAGCAATTTTGCAAGAGAAAGGAAAGTGAGAATCAGGAATGTGAAATGAATCACAGTGGAAATATGGAATTCAGCCTTCTCATAGGGAGCAAACCTCAAGAAACCCTTCAGAGAATCTTGTATGAAAGAGAAGGGCTTCAGTCTCTGTATTTCTACATTTTTCAGACACTGGCCCTTGTCTATCCTGGAGAATAGTACAACCTTGACTAAGGAAGCTTCACCTCAGTGTCCCATCTCCCCAGCAGTAAAGCAGAGTGTGCCCAGCAGGAAGATTTGGATGAAAATGATAGTGTCAACTGCAATCCACTTGCTGTGATCCTTAGATTCAAATACTGCCTAATGTTCAACCCACTAGTGAGAGGCTCTTCCGGGATCTGGGCTGCTATCTTATCCTAAGGAGACATAAAAAGAGGAAAAGTGGAAGTATGAGCTACAGCTTATGAAGTTCTTGCTCACTGGCTTCAAAGTAGAAAGCAGCTTTCATTTTCTCTCCTTTCTACATTCTAGTTTGGATTCCTTTTACTTTTAATTAAAATTTATGTCATTCTAGCCAGCCACAAGGACCTTTATGCTGAAGAGGTCAGAAACCCTGGTAGCAGAGTCATTTTCTGTTGAGATTACTCTTATCATTTTTCCATATTTGCTTTAAAAATCTTAGCAAATGCATTGTTTGAAAACTGATAATGCACTCTGTCATTTAATTCACTTGCTTACTTTCCAAGGCTAGGCATCTTTCTAAACTTGAGGTTTGGCAATATATTACATATTTTCTATTCCATTTGTGCTAAATATTTGTTTAGACTGTGTCCTTATAATATGGAAGTAATTAGCATTCTTAACAAATGTTTGCATAAATGAGAGATAAGTTCAACTACTCAAATTGAAAGGGCAAATGTTGTCAGAGATAAACGAACTCAAATCATCATAACCCAATTACAAATGTCCAAATAGAACAAAAAAGAAATGTCCAAATCATTAATAGGACAATCATATGTTCAAAGTATACTAAGATTTCATTTCATGTACATTGTGTTATCAAAACTTAGTGAGTTCCCTATAAATGCTTTCTACTACTTTTCCCATAGTCTGTGAGATAAATATACTTTGATGTTTCCTAACACTTTTCTAAAAATGAAAACTTCTTTTCTTTGAAATAATGCTTATCTGAGGAAAAGACACAAAATTCTTTCTGTCTTTTCCTGTTTTGACAAGAAAGAAAAACCTTTAAAAACTTCTTCATTGATCTTGAAGCTCTAGGGCCACAATGTTGGCTATCCCTGTAGCCCTTCTTTTCCTCTAATCTTTTGGTCTTCTGGAGTGTTATTAACACTCCAGAAGAGAAGCTTAATGATATCATTACACTAAAACATAGTCTGTTGAGCTTAACATCAGTATCTGTTTGAATATCAAATGCCTTAGACAGAACATGGAACAGGAATTTTCCATCAATCATTGATATGTTCAACTTTAAATCCCTATAGAACATGCAAAGAAAAATTTAAAAAACTAGTCAAATAATAAAAACAAACAACTACAGATTTTACACAGATTTAGAAATCTAACAATATACAATACTGTAGCAGGAAAGTCCTAAGACATTTTTTCTTGTCTCTTGTTTTCATTTATTAAATCTTTTTCTTTTTCTTTTTCTAAACAAACATTTACTTAGAAATATAACAGTAATTTATATGACATTAGAAGTAGTAAACTTTTTAGAAGACCAGAATGATAGGCATTCCAAGCATGGCCTTAGTACCACACATTGCTACCTTCAGTGCAGTTGCTTAGTTCACAGGTATCAGCATATGTAGTTAGTCAGGACATAAAAGAACCTGTACTACAATCTATAACTCAGTGGTGTACCAAATTTTCTGATCAAGGAGATTATGGGGCCACAGAGGAAAATAATAGACAATGTAGAGTGTGCCTCAGTAGAGTCACATGGAGAGAAAACATTCTTTCAGGCTTTCACAGAGAGAAAATTGGTAAAGCAATGGCCATGACTCATCCACATGGCTGACACTGACAAAGATCTACAAACTGCTACAAACAGGGTTTCAGGGTAAATTCTGAGAAGATTTGACTGATCTTATCAGATACAAAAGTTACATTTCTTTTATTTAGGTCTCACTTTATCCTGGTCTTAACCACCCAGCAGAAAAGTATAAAACCAAGGTATATAATATAAGGCCATAATAACAAGCTGAGCTGTAAATGGCTCTAGTCAACAACTTCTGACATTGCCAATCCTGCAGATAACCCCTGCTATTATGGACTACTGGACCATATTGTATTACTTTGCTGAAATTATGCACCTATAGTATTTGAATGGCAATGGAATATCCACTTCTGACAGAAGCAAACAGCAAAGGGGGATATAAATGAAGGACTGCTTAGTAGTGAAAAAAATACATATATACAAAATAATTAGGATAGATATACAGCTAGTTTCTCTTAGAGCAATGAGAAGAAAGTTTTGAACTAATAGTGTTCAGACAAGATATCATGTCCCTACTAACCTGTTTTGAAACTGTCTTATTGCTATTTCTCAATAAAATTAATATAAAAAACAAAAAATAAAAACTTACTCATTTCAAATAATTTTACTTTATCTTTTATGTTATCTATCTCAACTCCTTTATGATTTGAGAGTTCATAAAATATTTTATATAATTGTATCATGTAAGTTAATAAATAGTTCATCATAATTGTGTAAAATAACAATATTATGTATTGCTTATTATGTTTTATTATACAGAAGGAGAAATAATGAAGCCAGCATCTGGGTTTTTTCTCTCTTTTGCTTTAAATATTAATTTACTGTTTTTCAATTAATATCATATTAAATACATTAAATGTACCCCTACTCTTATTATTTCAAATGGGATGTGTGATTAGAGTAAAAATTGCTTCTACTTTCACAAGATTTTTACAGATCACATAGAATGATTTAAATGGAATTAGTAGTCTGTAGATAAATGTGTATCTGTGGTAGAATTTAGTTTTGTTGTTTTTGAGAAAACTAGAGAAAGTTTATTTAATAGTAAAGTACCTAGCAAATTGAATTACATCTCTATTACGGTGACTATAAATATTAAGGTGCAGCTCAAGGATTAATATTGTCCAGCATCAGGGCTGGCGGTATAGCTCAGCAGACTAAGCGCTTGCTTAGGTAAGCGCAGGGACCAGTGTTCGATCTTTGGTTCCCCCAGCCGCGTCGGCCCCGCCTTCGGGTGCGCTGAGCCGGCAATGCAATCCGGGCGCGGTGGCGCGCGCCTGTCATCCCAGCACATGGGAGGCAAAAAGCAGGAAGATCACTATGAATGTGGGCTGCATGCATAGTGAGACCCTGCACCAAAAAAATAGGAAAAGACAATATTGTCCAGCATCAGTATAGTTATACATTGATGATATTGACCTTAAAAATCTAGCATTCACCTTTGCAAGAAAGCCACGAATTACCACAGGGTTTGTGTTACTTATTTTGAGCAACATACATAGAGCTTTGTTTTCTGGTCTGTTGCATTCACATCAACATCAGGGACACCTGTTTTTGGCTCAATAACTCAAATTCTCAGCTACATCTTTTCTAACATTGACCTCTGCTCAACTAACCTTAGCTGCTTAAAAGATCCTCTTTGGCTCTATCATTACTATGTCATGGTATAAATTGAAAGAATAGTATTCTGTAACACCATTAAATTAATATGTATTGATACTTAGAATTTCAAATAAATGAGAAACAGCATTATCTAACTTTAGAGATGGAAAGCAGAATTCACCAAACTGCAAATTTAAAGAAATAGCCAAATATTTAACACTAGTTTATTGATTCCTGCCTCAGTCTATAAATATGAAATAAAATAGATTACAATATTAGTACTTAGTACTTATAGTGTTGCTCTATAATTTTTATTTTCTTAAGGGATTTTTTTTGCTTGCATTGAAAATTATGTTTTAACAAGTTTAGTGTTTTAAAAAAGTGAATAATTTAAGTTTTTGATTTCAAAATACAATAGTGTATGATCATATTTCCTTAGTTTACAAAGAAAAGTTAGACTAAAGGCTACGTACTTTATTTATATGAGTATTTATGGACTATATGCTTATTATAAGATACACTTTCTACTTATTTTGTGTTAAGCTTCAAATTAATTTTTATTTTATATCCTATAGATGGAAAATTAAACTTAAGAGACGGCTGAAATGTCTAAAAGTAGATAGCTTTTAGAATTCTAAACTTAGTTTTATCTCCAAAATTCATACTGTTGATTATTCTGTGCTATGTTGTATTTGTCCATTTTTTTGTTGCTATGGGAAAAAATTCAGTTCAAGTCTGCAACTTAAAGGAGAAGGGGTTTATTTGCTTGATGGCTTTAGGGGTCTCAGTCCATGGTCGGCTGGCTGTAAGCCAGAAACTTCATGGCAGAAGGGCTTGATGGGGCAAAGCTCCTTATTTCATGAAGGCTGGGCAGCAAATCTCAAGGCACAGTTCCAGGGGAGGAGTACACTCTTCTTAGGCATATGTCAGAGACCTCAACAGACACACCCTGGTTAGGGCTTCTCCCATCCTCAGGCAATACTCAAACAAATCAAGACAACTGAGGGGCCGGGGAGGTGGCTCAGTAGAACAAACAATTCCTTGGCAAGTGCAAGGGCCTGAATTCAATCGCTAGTTCCGCAAAAAAAAAAAAAAAAAAAAAAAAAAGACAACTGAGCTCAACACACATGCACACATATATTTAGTGTATTCTAGGCAGAGAGTAATATATGGTCCGTGGCACTAGCAGGCAGCAAACTTTTGTCTCCGAAATAATTATATCTTTGGTCCCAGAGAAGTTGCATGGCAACCTAACCACTTATACCCTGACCCTTAAATGGCAGTAGGCAATTTCTCACCCTTCCTATCCTTTAGCAACATTTTTCAGTTACATTGGAATTCTATAATTATAAGATCTCAATAACTTAAGTATATGAGGAAAAATTAGCAAAGCAAAAACTGAAGAGTTACATTTAGGAGGCTGAATATAGCTACTTCCCAGAATGAAAATTTTGTGACTTTTTTAAAAATACAAAATGGTTTGCCCTATTTATTCTCCATATTGTTCTTTTGTTTTATGTCATTTGGTATTCCCAAATGAAACAAAAGATATGGCCTGTTTTCTTCTTTGTGTTTGTGTGTGTGTGTGTGTGTGTGTGTGTGTGTGTGTGTGTGTGTGTGTGTAACCGGGGATTGAACTCAGGCCCTTGAGCTTGCCAGGGCCTAGTGCAAGCACTTATTGCACTAAGCCATCTCCCCGGCTCTGTTTTCCTCTTTATGTGTATTACAGAATAGATATGAATATTCCATTCAATGTCCTTGCACTGCCAGTCTTTCTTCATCCTTGGCCCCCAGCTTTCCTGGTTGGATTTCTAGCTATTTAACAGAAAGAATTCATCAATGACGAGACTGTTTGGAGATGAGACTCATAAAACAAAATATGGAAACTAATAGAAGGACATTGATTCTCTATCCCACCAAAGATAGGTCACAGATTAAGTAATAAAGCACACATTCCTGATCATAAGGGTTCATTTCTACGAGGCTGGAGTCAGCAATGCATAAACCATAGGCAGATGCATTAATCTTACAAACTACCTGGATAGGAGACCATATGTTGATGACTTGATTTTTATTGCTACTTCACCATACCTGTTATAAAAGTTCATATTGACCATAAATTAAGCTAAAGGCAACAGAGAAAATCAACTGAAACTTGCACTTTTGCACAAAGCAAATCTTTATTTTGTTCTTTTGGTTTATTACATCTTAGTACCGATTCTGTCTCTCTGAGTTATAATTCTGATGCTTTCATTTATTTGTGGAACAATGATGAACAGTGCCTCTTAAAATTAACTCTGTCTATTCAGTATTTCTTTGTGTACTTTGTAACAAAGGAGAGTAAATCTTAGCGAAGAATCATCTGAGAGGTCTTCAACAAAAATAGCAATATTTGAGCACTCTCAGTAGATGTTATTTTTTTCCATAGGGAAATAAATGAAGGGGTTGAGCTCAGTAGACTTTCAACCAGAAAAATAGTATATATACACATAGCAATACAATACAACAGTGAATATGACAGAGGGACAAATATTTCAATATGAGAACAGATTTAGAGAACAACAAGTATCTGAAAATGAATGCAGAAGACAAGATGAAAGGAGATGGTTAGCTCTGATAAAAAATATAAAATTTATCCTTGAGGAGACAGGAGATATCTAAGTCTCTTAAGCCAGGAAGCAAATTCATGAGGGTTCCAAATCTATATTTTAGAATAAATCTCCCTGGATACAAATATTAGATTTGTCCCAATAGCAGTGTGATTTTAAGGAAATAGTTTCTCTTGTTTGCAGTTAACTTTCTCATAGGTAAAAGAGAAATACAACACATGTTTATTGTATGGAATTACAAATATTGAACCAAATATCTACAATATTGTGAGCCATTCCTTATATATAAGAAGTGCCATGAAAATTGTTGTATAGTGACTATTGTCATTGTTTTTCATTTATAGTCATTTCTCATACATGCAGTGCATTAATGCCTCTCATATGCAAGACAGTGTAATATTCAAACCTTAAGACTAAGGAAGAGCAAGGCAAATCAAGTCCTCCAAGTGCTCAGGGTGCATACACTGTGTAGTGATAATGACTGGAATGTAGGCAAATACCAGGAACTACAAGGAGGAAACAAAATATCAGATGGAGAAGAAAGTTTCCCATCTACATGTCTTAAAAATCAGCAGAATTCTCCCAGAAAGAAAAATGGCTAGGAGATATCAGTGTGCAAAACCACACGATATTCTGGAAGAACTTGACTAGCTTAATGGTTTGCAAATTGAGCACAACTGATCCTTCTAACCAAAGCTAAAGAGCTTCACCATCCAAGCATTCAACCAATCACGGTGGAAAACATTTGCCATCAGAGATCCTCAAATCCATCCTCCATGGATACCAAGCAACAATTATAGTGTGATTTTGGTTCTTGGCATATGGGGGAGTCACCACAAATGTTGTGAACTGTAGGAAAATACAAAATTATTAAGGGATTTTAAAGATCAGCATAGAAGGTGATATTATCCTTAGGATTAGAGAATTTTAAATAAAATATTAAGACAGTGGCAAGAGCATTGCAAAGCTATGCATTTGTGCATGCATATGTGCACACATGTGTTTTAAATTATAGTGTTATATTGACAGTTCAAATGAATTTGAAGCATAACATTCTGATTTTGTGTACTTAGTTAAAAATATATTATTCCAATGGTCAAATGATCTCATTTATAGAGTAACATAAAACATGTGGATAAGTACGATAAATAACTACCCTTGTTATTTGATTTTAACTTTACAAATAGTAAGAAAGACAAGGAAATTGGAAGACACAGAAGAGAAAAGAATTAGAGATACAAGAAGGGAGAAGCAAGAGAAGCAGGAATGAAAAAGAAAATCAGAATAGTTTTTCAACACTGATTCAATAGAAATAATTTAAAGAATGAAATCTTGAGCATAACTAAAATAAAAATAAAAATTTACTTTCATAATTGTAGCAATGTAACTTCTGGTGCAATGATGCAGATATGAAAATACAGCTGCCCCTCAGTGCATTTAGATCCCTGTGTAATACAAGAACATTTATCTTTCTTTTTTTGTATTTTTCAGGGAAGGGTCCACAGGGTGTTCGGGGTTTCACTTCTAAATTGGACTCGTAGTGATCCGCCTGTTCAAAGCCTCCTCAAATCTGGGATTATGGGCACGCATCACCACGCCCAACCTCCATGGCAACCCCAGGCCCCTGCAGCGGTTTACAGGAACTTTAATCCGCTGAGCTATTTCACGGCCCTAAGAACATTTATCTTTCTGGTGGATATGAATAATCAGACTCTACTACGCAGTAATTTAAATGTGACAGTTTTGTACCTAAATAACAATGAAACTGGTAAATTATCCAATTCCCACACCATTGCCCCTATTCAAATTATTATAGCTTGTCATGTTAAAACTCTATCATTTCTTTGTTAATATCTTCAACTTCTTGGAAATGTGTTTTCCACATCACCTTGTTTTTCTGTAACACAAACTTCTTCAGTTGTCTCTCCGTAATCCTTAACAGTATCGGTCAAAATGGAAGCATAGAGGTGCAACTGTGCAGGGTTTCTGAGAGGATGCATCTGACTGGCTAGTCAGAAGCCAGCTGTCCACAGACTGCGCAACACTCAACCAACCATTAGGCAGAAATCTTCTGCTAACAAGCTCCGTAACACTTAGAGGGCATGGTTGGTGGATGCTAATAAAAGTTGCATCTTATGCAGATTGCAAACTCTTATTGTAACTACTGTTGAAGCCAATAAAGTGATTTCCTATGTTGTGAAACTTGCTGTGTGAATCAAATCAATTACCCTTCTATATCCATGTTCATCTGACTATGTGAGAAGGGAATCTGCAAACACAAGCAGAAACCAAGTCTGCAGCAACCAGAGAAAGTGAAGTTCATTGAAACAGTTTATCTGGGAAAACACAATCATGTGCTTGAGAGTTCTTTCTTTCATATGTGTACTAAAAGGTGTGGGGGTAAGCACAAACTGACAGAGGAAATAGATTCGTTTTGGTACAACTTAGGCCTCTTCACCACATGCATGGCTTTGTGGACTTGCTCCGGGACACAACTGCACTGGGTCATTTATCAATGTAATTGAAGACCATGCTGATAACTCTTATCTAGTTCTTATAAATATGCCTTGTGCTGCTCAGAAATATTATTATATTTTGTGATAATGACTCTCAAATGCTCAATGACAAATTAAGACGTAATTAAGAAAAATTCAGATATTCAGGGAATTTTTTGTTTATCTAATACTTTGTAATATTTCCTGGTTGTTTTGGCTCTGCGCTGACAAAATCAATTCTCCATGGGAAATATTTTCACTCCTCTTGGGATGTGTGCTAATATCACTAGAAAGAAGAGTGAGTGTGTGACAGTCACGCTAGACTTCCTGATTGATCTTGGTCAAATGAGAGAGCTAGAGGAGATAAGTACAGTAATATTAAGCGTTCTGATAGGGCATGGATATATTTATCCTGAGACAGGCTGTATCTATTTTTATTAGTATTTATTTGTAATAAATAATCATTACAATCATTGGGGAACTGGCACACATGCCAATCATATCTTCAGTGTGTTCACTCCCAAGCCATCTTTCCCAGACTTCATTCCCAGCTCTACAGAATCTCTCTCTCTATTTCTTACTATCTCTTGCTTGTTTGACTATTTGTATTTTGAGGCTTCCAACTAATAATGTATTATCAAAGTGCAAAACATATCTACAAAATGTGCTTGTTCTTACAAAAACATATTACCCAAACTAAACACTCGTGGTCTTCTTAAATATGTAGTTTTCCTCTCAAACACCTATTGATTAAGGAATTCATTTAATAGTTTTAAGCACTTCTACAACAAAAAACAAAATTTTAAAAATATTAGTAATGGATATTTACAGGTACAATTTTGAATGCATAACAATAAGTTTCAAAGTGTTTTGTGATTATGATACTACGTTTGAAGTAGAAAACTTCTCTTTAAACATAGCAAAAACACAAAAACTTTCAAGTAAACTTTTTCACTTTAGTAATTTAGAATAGCTTTTAGCTCATAATCCTTAAACCATCAATTCAAATTCACACAGCTCTGTGTAGCTTTACAGTTCTACAGACATTTTATCCACAATGCAGCACTGGTTAGTATTCTGAATATTCACAAGCTGCTTTCCTTCCTTGTCACATCTTTATGCCAAGAGAAATGACATGGGACTGTGTATAAGGAAATGTGATTTAGTCTACACTGAGTGCCGCTGCTGGGGGCACCCAACTGAAAGGTGAGAGTCCTTAATAACAGAAGCCACAAGTAAGTCTGTAACAAGTTTAAACTTGTTTGATGCAGTTGAGAGCATGGGTGATTTTGTTGTTGTTGTTGTTGTTTTTAGTGAAGGGTCTACAGGGTCTGCAGGGTCTCCTTACGTAGATGGGACTTGTGATCCGCCTGTTTTTGGCCTCCTAAATGCTGGGATTACAGGGGCTTGCCACCATGCCCAGGCTCAGCATACCCCAGGATCAGAGCCGGCATGGCAGGAGATCATGTGTGTTTTTTAAATGTGCCACGAATCACAGACAAAAGCCAACCCATCTTCCTGGGGTCATGTGATCATGCCACTTCAGATCCAACCTGTCGAGGAAGTAGCCTCACGCAACATGAAATCTGGGTCTCTGGTTAGGCTCCTAAGTTTAAGTATCAGAATTTTCTCAATGGAAATCATTGAGTGGACAGTCTATGATTTCGATGTTAGATCTTATTTTTTGTTTGTCCTTGTTGGAATTGTATAAGCTGTATTTGTACCCAGGAATTCTATGGTGAACTGTGAATGCTATAGCACCTAACAAAGCATTTAAGAAAGGTTGTGTGTAGACTGAGAACTAGAGGCAATGCTTTGCATTACACATCCTTTCTGGTAGAGCAATTTTTGTCAAACACAAACATCCACATGTGTCCTCATCCACCCTATTCGTGGGCTTGGTCACCTCAGTTCTGTTCAGTCTTCATTAAAGTAAAAATGAAACATTAATGCTTTTCACTGACTCAGGACCTCGAGACAGCTGTGAGAGTGCAGCTGATGACACTTTCTAAGCTGCTTCCGAAAGTGGCAGAAATGGGACATTCAGTGTGTTAAAGACATCAGAATTATTTTGAAGGGTATTAATTGAAATAGTTTTCTGAATTCACTTGGCTAGACCGCCGAGCTCAGTGTGCTGAATGATTTTACTTCACATAAAAAGGGGGAGATTGGACAACATCTGGCCAGAGCCTGTGGACTCCATCATTGTCTCTAGTTCCATCCAGTTTGGAGAAATAGGTTTTAATCAGTCCCTTCAAGTATCTCAAAATAACGTTTCCTCTATTTACACGTATTTGAAAAAGTATTCTGTCTTAAATTTTGATTAAAATTCATTTCAATTCAGTGTGTTTTTGAAATGTTTACTGATGCAGGCATTTTGGGATATCTCTGATAGGTCCTCAGCTGAGGTTAAAAAGCAAGACATAATGTAAAAAAAAAACAAAAAAAATTCATGTAGGTTTGTCTATAAAAGCATCTCTGTATTCTTAATTATTTAAAATTGATTTATATTTTAGGAAAGGCTTCTGTTTCCTATTTTGCTTTCCTTTGGCCTTTCTTTGTGAATAAGTAAAGCAAAGCAAGTTTACGAGATTTAGTGCCTCTAACACAGTCATACTCCAGAACCAATTTTCACTATGTAAATTTTATGCTGGTATCAAGTTATTATTTAAAGGAAGGTGATGCAGTATATGTGTCAGTGCATAGGAGAAGGGAATTTTATCCCCTAAGTAGAGGAAGAAGATCTCTGATTTTGAGACACACTGAAGCTATGGGAGGCCTAAGACTATCTGATAAGAAGCGCAACAGTCTTTCCATCTCAGAAATCCGCAGGAGAATGTGGGGAAAATGCCAAAGAGAATTTCTCCTTTATAAACTCAATTTTTGAGGAAGCACACAACATAATGCCGGATGATTTTAATAGCATATAATTTTTGATCCTTTCTTTCACCTACGTATTCTTTCACTTAGCAGGCAACATGTAAACGCTGGAACACAAAAAAGAATAAAATACTGCCTCATCCTCAAAACTGTTATCTGGAAATCTAAGAAACAAATTATACTAAGTTAAATGAACTATTAAAATTCAATACAATCACAGTAAATTTTAGAGCAGTAATCTTTCCATCCTCTGCCCCAGAGCTTAAGACTCAATTCCATATGCTTCAGGAAGAGCATTTATTAAAAGAATCTTTAAATAAATCAGTGATGGCAAAGGTACATGTCACAATAATGTAACAAAATCAAAATTAAAATAAATCTATTGAAGATGGAGTTGTTATCTAACTTATGCATCATATTTATTTGCCATAATTAACCTAAATTATTTACCTTGCAGACAATTAGAGTAATATATATATATATATATATATATATATATATATATATATATATGAAAATCATATTCTCTTCCAAAAGAAATACACAGGAAAAAATAATTGAATGAGCTTCTTGTCATAAGTTGTATACGTGATATACTTAAGGCAATATAAACTTGTTCATTTACTTGTATATATAGCCTATGATCTATCAGGTAATATAAGAAAATATAATGTATGAAAACATTAAAGTTACTTAATGAAACATCTCTTCAAACTTGAGAAAGAGTTAAGCCCTTTTATAACTTTTAATTATTTCTGGGACTATGTCCAAGACTTCAGGTCCTAGACAGTCATGTGGAGAGAGAGAGTGAACCTCACCTGGAATACGGAAGTGATGTAATAGGACAGAGCAAAGTTCTAGCCTAGGCAATTCTGGTATTGCTGAGAAATCCAAGAGGAGCTCTGAAATCTATTTCACTTATGCGTAAGGTAGGGGAAGTAAAGCCTAACACTAACTTGAGATGCACAATATTCAAATCACCACTTTGTGGAGCCCAACATGCATAGGCAATTGGTGTAGACACTTAGGTACACAGGATTTAGATGGTGCTCAGAGTCACACAAGTAGACCATGCCATACACAGGCTGGTGTTTCTGGACCTTAACACTAAATTACTTAAAACAAATTTATCTCTTGATTATAGACCATCTTTCCAGAGTGAGATGGAATCTCAATATTCTTTTAATTTGCACCTCCCAGGTGACCAATGGTGTTGAACATTTCTTGTATATTTATTTGCCATCTTGTGCAGCCACTGTGGAAATCAGTATGGAGATTCTTCACAAAGCTGCTAGAATTTCCATTTGACCCAGCTATTTCCCTTCTAGGTATCTTCTCAGTAAAATTACAAACATTGCACCACAGTGATATATATACATTCAGTATTTATAGCAGCACAATTTGTTGTAGCTAAGTAAATCAGATTCACACATATAGATATGATTTGTCTCCCTGGTGTGAGAAACTGAAAGAGTAAAGACATTCTAAAATATGCAATAGATACTCTGAAATGGGAAGAAGTTGTTCAAAATGAACAAGGAACTAGAGTAAGGAACAGGGGAAAGGAGGGAAGAAAAGGGAAAAAAGCACAAGGAAGTAATAGTACGAGTTTCTCTTGGTTCACTGAAATGACACATTGGACTGATAAGGTGGCCCTAAGATGGACTGATGTCAGTGTCTGCACAACTGTGCACATTCAGTGCAAGCCATTAAATTTTGTACTTGAAAAAAGTAAATTATGAGATATGGAAAAAATATATCTTAATAAATTTAGATAGATAGATAGATAGATGGATAGATAGATAGATAGATAGATAGATAGATAGATAGATAGATAGATAGAGATAGATAGATAGGTTGGGGAGATAGTTCAGTGATCCGAGCGCCTGCCTGGCAAGCACAAGGACCCAGGTTTGATTCCTGGTACCACATACTGTGCCCACCCAAGAATGTTCTGGGAATACTGAGCTGGACACTGAAGCTGGACATGGTGATCCATGTCTGTAATCCCAGTGCTGGGGAGGCTGAGACAGGAGGATCACTATGAGTTCAGCTGTGCAGCAAGACCACATACCAATAATAATAAAAAATAAGAGTAATAAAAATTCTACATACACAAACTTAAATGAAATAAATTGGACACCCATGGTTGAAGGTCACATTGCTTCTCCTTATATGAGAAGCATATGGTATAAATAAAGAGCAAAAGAAGGGATAGGTAGCAGGGAAGAAGAAGATCTTCTGCAGAAGGCAAGGGAAGCAAGAGCTGGAGGGAGGGGAAGGAAGAAGAGAAGATGGAAGGCATGAAATGGAGAAACGATGTAGCACCCTCATTCCGACTCCCCACGAAGACGGTGAACACTCTGTTCTGCAAAAGTGTACCAATGAAAACACAATTTAAAAACACAATGAAACAAATTTGAGCTAAACCATAAAACAAAAAGTCTAGAATGCACAATTTTGCTATCAGCATTTTATTCCTGCTTCTGCTCTTGTTAGTATTGTGATTATGTTACACGAAGGCCTGAACTCACTTGCTTTCGTCATGTTGTTCCCAGGTGCCTCACTGTATTAGGCTAAGGTGTTATAATAAGAGGTCCCAAAGTACAGGGGCAAATAAATTAGTTTGTTTTTCTCTCATGCTACAGCTTAGAAGTAGATAATTGAGGGTCACTCTGCAGATGTGCTACCCTCATGTGTAGCCTCCCTGCAGGTTCAAGTTCCTCATAATCTCCACAAATTCAGTGCCTGGCTAATTCTTCAAAGATAAACTGAAAAACCGTCATGTGAGCACTTAGGTTCACATCCCACTGACAGCCATGGGAAAGCAGCCACTCCAGCAAAGTGTGAAAGAGCTGGAACACATAGTCTCTTTGAAGGAGGTCTCTGCAAGTACAGATGTCACCCTTATGATGAAAGAATGGAACCATGGCCATCAAGTAGCCACACCTGGAAGTTAGTGGAAATACTTGCCAGGTATTGCATGTGATTCCTACTGGGGTCTCTTTTTTCAAAGTATAATTTTGTACTACGAAGGGATTGCATTCATTTTGCAGTGTTGCTGCACTTACATTTTAATTCATCTATGTCCCTTCCCCTCACCTTTCTTACCTCTCCCTGCATTTTTGGTCTTTAGAGTATATAAAAAGAATAAGGGGCCAGGGAGATGGCTCAGTGGAAGAAGTGCTTCCCTGGCAAGAGCAAGAGCCTGAGTTCAATCCTTGGCTCTGAAAAAAAAATTGATAACAAAGTGCTATATACTTCTTAGCTTGCAAAAATCCCCATTTTAGTATTAATTAATTATGATGGTACATACTTGAAATCTGGGTACCCACAGAGGCTAAGAAAGAAGGGTCACAGTATTTTTTTTTTTTTTTTTTTTTTTTTTTTTTGTCTTTTTGAGACAGGGTCTCGCTATGCAGTTCAGGCTGGCTTTAAGCTCACTTTGTAGCTCAGGCTGGTCTCGAACTCACAACAATCCTCCTGCCTCAGCCTCCCAGGTGCTGGAATTACAGGCATGTGCCACCATGCCCGGCTGGGTCACAGTTTTAAACCAAGCAAGATCAACTGAGAAATTTAACAAGATCCTTTATCAAATTAAAAAAAAAAAAAAACATGGATGAAAAGCTGGTAACCTGAGCAACTAAATTGAAGACAATGTTCAATATAACAACCATTGTTGAATTCGTGTATTTTTGTTTAGCAAAATTCTGTGTCATTTCTCATGTTTTTCAATATTTTTTATTTATTTTTAAATTTTAAATGAAAAATTCAATAATTAAAAAAAATCAAAAGGCCATGGATGTAGATCTATGAAGCATGTAGTTTCAATCTCAGGTACCACTAAAAACTTAGACATTAATGATATTGCTGCCTTCCTTGTGATCTAACACTTACATGCAACAAAGTTAAAAACACAGAAAAAAAAAAAAAAAAAAGAAGCAGAACCATCCCATGAACTGTATTAAGCTCCAGTTGATGCTGCTGCCTGTAATTTGAAGATCCTGAAGCTTAGTGGAATACTGAAACCTGTGGGGTCAGATGGACAATGCTTAATGATAGATTTATTTAACCTTTAATAGGGCTACACTGATCAAATATTCGGGAAGCAGTGGAGGAACATGTGCCTTTCAGCAGGAGATGGGCCGCGCTGCCCGTCCCTGGAGCGTGCCGCTGGCCTGTCATCCAGGCATGTCTGTCTCCGCAGATGGCTGCTCCCGCCTCTCTGCTACCTCATTGCTAATCTTATGGGCTAGAGCTCATTTCTCCTGAGTGTAATGGCCGCAGGGTGCAGAAACCTGCAAGACTGTGGAATGTTGTAGAATTTATGTCAATTTATAGGTCATTTTATGCTGGTGGGGCTCTCAGAATATATTATAACATGTACTCATATTTGAAACCACTCAGCATGCCATTTTCACTGCCCCGTGCAAAGCACTATGTTGTGCCCTAATTATGTCTCAGACCAAAATGAATGCCACAATCGCAGCTCTGGCTTCTGTGAAAAGAATCACTTCAGACACTCACATTGCTTAAAACTTTTTGTTTCTTAAGTACTGCTGATACCTATGCTACATACCAGAAAAAAGCAAAAAATTGAGCATTTTTGTGAGTATTACATACTATTACAGTGTACTTAGTTTTCAAAAATCTTGAGGTCAGAACTGGGAAAATAGCTCAGCAGTTTAAATGCTTGCCTGGCAAGTGCAAAGACCCAGGTTCGATTCCCAGTCCCACATGTCATGCTAGCCCCTCACCGAGCTGGCCACTGAAACCAAGCATGGTGGCTCATGCCTGTAATCCCAGCACCGGTGAGGCTGAGACAGGAGGATCATTATGAGTCTGCGCTGCATAGCAAGACCTTGTAACAAGCAAATAAATAAATTTTTAAAAAATCTTCAGGTGTATATATTATATGGTAATCCACAATTCTAGATATGTTAGACTCTTTTGTTTGTTTGTTTAATAAAATGAAACCACTAGAAAAGAGAAAATCAGAAAAAATATCTTCCTTAATTCCCTACTTCCTTAATCAATGAAATGGATGTATAATCCTGAAAATTTACTTATCTTACTAAACACCATTTTTCTTCTATCCAATAGAGGCTGACACCTATCCTTATAATCTTAAAATATTATGTAAATTTCCATGCTGGCCCCGCCCCAGGGCACACTGAGATAGCAACTGAGACTGGGCATGATGGTGCACTTTATAATCCCAGCACTTGGGAGGTTGAAAAACAGGAAGGATCACTACGAGTCCAACTGCATAGCAAGACCCTGCAGATCCTACACTAAACACATTAAAAAAGAAAAAAAGAAAAAAAAAAAGATATTATGTGGACAAGCAAATGAAATAATGCGGTTGTAAATTGTACAGAACATTTACTGAATGACTATTTTCTCCCAGGAGTTACCTATCATCACATTTTAAACTCTTACCATGTGAATACCTTTAGCATATTTACCACATCATGCCACATCACCCGGTTTTCAGTAATTTAAATTCAGTTTAGTTGTCAATTGTGTGCAGACATACAGTCTGCATCCTTGCTTTAACTGCACTTCACCTGGGGTCGAAATGTAAGGAAGAGCTAGTGTGTAGGATACAGCCAAAGCACAGAAGGAGAGATGTGCAGAAGAACCATACTATGTTTCCTGAAATTTCTACTTAGAAAAGGTTCATGTTCCTTCCACTCATACTCTAATGGCTAAGTTAAGTCACGTTTCCAAGGGCACCAAGAATCAGCTGTGAGGGGTCAGGGAAATGGCTCAGTAGAATAAGCGCATGCCTGGCAAACACAAGGGCCTGGGTCCAATCCCCGGTTTTGCCAAAAAAAGAATTAGATATTAGGTGTGAACACAGTCCTTTCACAGGGAGGGCCCACTGAAGAGGGTCTCATAAGGAACGCAGTGGTTGTTTCAAACAATCACACTCATGTCCTATATGCTATGTACTGATCTCACTAGCCATTTTCCATATATAAGCACTTAAGTCAACCGCACTGCCTCTTCCATAAATGATAATCTGATAAATATCTTCCACTTCTCACACAATTATTATATGTGACTATCTCAGTTACCCTTTTCTGATTGCTGTGACAAATACCTGACACCCAAAATGAAGGAACGAAAGGTTTATTTAGCTCACAGTTAGTGGAGGTTTCAGTCCACACTCAGCTGGCTCCAAGGCAGAGGGGCGCATGGCAGAGGGCATCAGCTTCTGATAGCAGCAAAGAGCAGGAGCAAATGGGAGGAGCAGCAGCAACCATGGCAACGGAAAGCAAGTCTGTCTCTGTGTCTCTCTTACATTACATTCAGGTAATGAGCCCCAAGCTGGGTGCAGCATTCACACCCATAATCCCAGCAGTGCTCAGACCCATAATCCCAGCCTTACTTAGACCATGACTTAATCACAAACTGTAGAACTATGCCTCAATGACTTCATGAGGATTTGAGGGGGCAAATACAAACTGTAACAGTGACCTTCTATGAAATGAACTCAAGAATAAAGTTACTAAATTCTAGTGTGAAGTAACGTGACAGAATTTGGTAAAAACTGAGACTGCCCTGTTAGGTCACAAAAAGCTATACTTTCCTTAACAGTACACCATAGAATTTGAATTCCTACATTGTAAATATCACTCATGGTTGTCCACGTGTTGATTTTGAAAATATAAGGGATAAAATGAAATTCATTGTGGAAATATGCATTTTCTCATTATCAGTGATTTTGAATACCTATCAAAATAGGTATTTTTGTCTTAAATTTTAAATGTTTATGCTCATCTTCAAACTGCAATATGTCATTAAACAATTTTATTTTCCTAGGTTTGATTCTCAAGATTTTTTGATTCATCTGCTATTTTCTGTAGAGGCTCTCATTCTATTCTCTTCAAGTCAATAAACAATAAATCAGTGTCATAATTATCTCCTTTTACCCTTCACCATGAACTTTCACTTAACTTTTAGCTTATTTAATAGTGATAGAACTTCATTATCTCTGGTAAACTCCCTATTTATAATTTTTCCTTGAATGTTGGTCCCAAATTCATTCTCGGAAAAGCTGATGGTGATCATAATGTTGTATTGTCTTAATATTAATAATTATTCACTGTCTTCAGGAAAAGCATCAAACTCCCTGGCCTGGCAGACTTACATATCTGATCATATGTATTTTGGGGCTTCTTGTCTAGGAATGATTCAGTAGCTTACTTTCTGTAACCCAAGAATATAGATTACTTGACATAACCTTAATCAAGACTCATCAAACAGTGATCAAATCCAGCATACCACACCTAACAAAATTTTATTAGAGCATGACTAAACACTATTATTTTTCGTTTTTTTCTACAGCAGGTTTCATGCTACAAAATGCTGGTCATACCAGACACCACCATATGGCTCACAGCATGTAAGAATAAAAATATTGTTTCCCTACTGCTTCCCTAACCACTCGATATTCTCTTACCTATTGGTAGTCCCTTCTGGAGGTCAGCATCTCTTAAGTTCTGTATAATCCTGCTGCCATCTAAATGTTAATTCTTCAGTAAGCCTTTCTTGGATTTGGAGGCTCTCTCTTTCATGAAATCCAGTGCTCTATAGGAAAAGACCTTTCTCAATTACAGTTGTTCTTGTTTTCAATTTCTAGATTCTGAGTTTTATTTAGATTTTGTTTTCAGTTCATAGAAGCTTATGTATGAATATTTGATATATGAATAAAAATGCTAACTCAGAAAAGTAGTTTCTGCCTTCTTGGGATCAAGGGAGATTTAATCTGGCCTTCTTTGTGTTTCCAACCTGATTCCATATGTACAATGCATATCAGTAAAGACTGACTAAGCACCTGATACTTTGAGGGCAAATTTGCGTGGAGGTCTTGCCAAGGATTAGTTGAGATTAAGGTTCGGGGGTGTGGCAATCCCACTCTGCAAGCAACATTCCCTGGTGAATGAAGCCCCCAGCCCCGTTCTGCTCAGCTCTCTACTGTGCCCAGCTCCACTGCACACAGAGCTAACCGTGTCCTTAATTGGCTAAATGGGACGAGATGAGTCCAGCCAAGGAATCCATGTCTCCCTGCCAGAAGGTGGTAGCACGAGGGCTAGGATGCCCCCAGCACACCAATGTGTAGCTTGGAAACCCAAGTAAGAACTGGTGAAGTCTCAGGGCTAAAAACTGAGGCAAAGTCTCTGCTGAAGCCATAAAGGCAAATCAAAAATGCCTTCCCAGCTACAAAGCATCGGTTCCCAAAACATCAAGTTGTTCCTTAAACATCTAGATAAATCTGGCAGCCTCTGTGCTTGATGCAAGAGCGCTTTGTTCCCCTTTTAAAAACCCTGCCTTCGGAAGTCGTTACAGTGTTCCAATGGCTGGAAGCTGTGATCACTCTGCTCTTGGCTCTTGGCTGCCAGTTCCTCCGAGGCTTCCCAGAAGCCCTTGCAGCTGCAGCTCCCTCTTCACATTCCTTCACCATATGATACACTGCTGATTGTGAGAATGAACCCTTCCCTGGGGTCTTTGATACCAGGGTGCTGACGTACCTACAATGTGGGTGCAAGACTGGGCGTGGTGGTGTATGCTTGTAATCTCAGCACTTGGGAGGCTGAAAACAGGAGAATCACTACAAGTCCAATGTACCTAATGAGATCCTGTACATCCTATAGACCCTGCCCTACATTATTTTAAAAATAAATAAATAATTAAAAAAATAAAAATAAAATGTTTGTGTCATGGAGTAGAAAGGAAGAAATTAAGAGAGATGATACTCAAATCTCTTAAAAGTATTATTCTAGTTAAGTGTGACTGTACATGGAATTAAAATAATAAAACAATCATATAATACAAACTAGATATTAGAAAAGTAGCTGTATTAAGATTCTTCAGATAAAGTAGAAAATGGGGAGCAGGTGTGATATGGTATTTGTTCTCAGGAATGGGCTCACGTGATTGAGGAAACCCCAAACCTGCAACCTAAGCCAGTAAGCTGAAGGAAAGCCAGTGTCCAACTAACAACAGTCCAGATTTTGAAGGCATCTCTAGGACCAGACAGGTATAATGCTAAAGAGGAAAGGCAAAGTAATAAACTATTATGAAATTAGTCAACAAAAAACCTCAAACTCATATTAAATACCACAAACCACTGTTGAAGGCTGCCAGGGACGTAACTCAGCAGCTTAAGTGCTTGCCTGGCGAGCACAGGGTCCTAAGTTCAATTCCTGGTACAAAAACATTTAAAAAGTAAAATAACATAAAATAAAAAAAAAAACACACGTGAAGGAAATGAAAAGAGCCTACATAAACAGAAAAGCACCCTTCTCTTATGTATGTGCATTGGGAAACCTATTGTTAAAACTATAAGCAATCTTGGGGCCGGTGGTATAGCTCAGCGGACTAAGCCCTTGCTTAGGTAAGCGCAGGGACCAGTGTTAGATCCTTGGTTCCCCAAGCCGCGCCGGCCCCGCCTTCGGGTGCGCTGAGCCAGCGATGCAATCCGGGTGTGGTGGAGCGCGCCTGTAATCCCAGCACATGGGAGGCAAAAAGCAGGAAGATCACTATGAATGTGGGCTGCATGCATAGTGAGACCCTGCACCAAAAAAATAGAAAAAAGAGCAAAACTATAAGCAATCTGTTTAATCCTGTCAAAGATGGGCATTCTATTGTCATTCAATTGCTATAGGTGCTTGAATTCAGCGAAACAATCCAACGCGATCCAGCAGTCCACAATAATAGTGGGTTATCTGAAGAAGTTGTTGAGTAGAGCCATTTATAGCTCATCTTATTACTTTATATACCTCATTTTCATACTTTCCTGCTGGATGGTTAAGACTGAGATAAAGCAAGACTTCTATAACAAAAAATGTAACTTTTGTATCTGATGAGTTCAGTCAAGTCCCTAAAAGAAGAACCATTCTGTGTTTATATAAACAGTACAGTTAGGATAAATATGCAGTACTTTCGCATAATTCTACGAGAAGAAAGATTTGCACTAACAGTGTTTATCCTGTCACCTTCTTGTACTATGGATAACCACTGGGAAGATAACAATGTAAAAAGTATTGATTATTGAAACTGTACTATAATTCAGCTTTAAAAAAAAAGATAAGGTATACAGCTACATTCTCTTAATCATTAATTAGAGGCATCTGCTCTAATAGTGTTTGTAAATAGAATATCATGTATGTACCTTGTACAACAAAAAACCACTATGAAAACAGTATGTAATGTATTAATTATTGAATTGGTCATGCTAATTTGATTTGAATCTGTCCCATTGCTATTCGTTCTTCAATAAAATAAAATAAAAAAGAGGAAATCTAAAAAAAAAAAAAAAACCTATAAGCAATCTGACAGTTTTACTTTTGGGAGCTTAAAGCCTCTTTTGGGGGCAATTTTAGGAATAGTTAAGGCTACTGAACACAAGCAGTGCTGCTCAGTGACGGTTATCTGACAGCAAATCGGCGACTATGTGGGTGGGGATTGCTCAGCACTTGCGCTATAGTCAAGAGATGCTGGACAGAAGCATGTCACGTCACAGGTTCTAGGTGGGACAGAGATGGCTGAGTCCAGATTCCATTATGCCAGTCCAAGCAACACACAGTTTACAACTAAGGTCTGGTGGTTCTAGGAATTTAATAATTTCACAGGACCTGGGCTCAATCCCAGGGCCTGCCATGCAAGCCCTGCCCCTGAGGCATGCCGAGATGGCAACTGAGATGGGCACGGCAATGCTAGCCTGTAACCCCAACTCTTGAGAGGCTGTAAACAGGCGGATCACTATGAGTCTGATCTAGTAGTGAGACCCTGAGCACCCTGTAAACCCTTCCCTAAAATACGAAAAAAAGGGAAGGGGATTTAATAATTTTAGTAACTGAAACATGTGAATTATAGCTAATGTAAAATTTTAGAGAGAAAATTTTTTCCTTAAGTGGTTGCATTTATAAAAGAAGAAATGTTCAAAATCAACGATCCAACTTGGAAGGGAAAACAAAGAAGTACAATTTAAATCAAAACTTATAGTATTGATCAGTGTGAAGCAGTGAAATAAAAATGTGCAGTCATGAGAAAAACCAACAAAGGTTTCTGGAAAAAATGTTGTAACGGATGAGTCCTCATATCGAGTAATCAGTACAAAGAAAGTTAAAATACATATTCCCTGTTGTAACCTGGCTCAGCCAACTTCATTTTGTAACATTCATGTGAACTCCATCTTGTCCTCTCTTCTGTAAACTCCCACCCATGCCTAACCACAAGACGGGACTGCACTAATTAGAAAGTGTTTCTCTGCATTCCGAGAGAAGATAAAGACATCTTCTTCAACATTCTGCACAATGAGTTAAACTGTCTTTCCACTTATGGGAACAAAGAGGACACCTGAAAGTGGGGGAAACTGTCATCAGAAGTCCTTCCGACTGCTGGAACAAAAACAACGCCTAAGCTGAATAAGGACATATTCCTGTAGGGTTTGCAAAATGTGACCTCGTCTGCGGGACCAAAGAGTTAAACCTCGGTCATGACTAACTCAAAATAAGCTTTGTAAAAGCTTATTGTAAAGCCAATAAAATTAAAGTGTAGAAATATGAACAATGTTGAGCCAATAAATTTAGTAATTTAGAATAAGTTTTCATCTTTCCTACATCGATCTCCTACCAAATCGTACTTACATATTTCATTATGAATTATAAACTTTTAAATTATTCCTATAACATTTGCAGACATTAAATGTTTGATGTAGATCTTAAATTTAAAAAAAAAAACAACAAAACTTGATTTTCAAAGCTTACTTTAAATTGCTCAATTTATTGGCTTAATTTTGTTGTTCCTGGCATCACATTTTCATTTTATTCATTTAAGGATCTGAAGTAATTTTTTTTTCAGTTTTGATAAAGGTAATGTATATTTTCTCTTTCTTTTCACTGAACAATCTCCATGATAATATGTCTTTAACACTTACAGAGAATGAGGAGGAAAGACAGGAAGAGGCATGTGTGTATTGACCAATGACAGCTAAGTACCAAAACTGCGTAGAGTTTGGACATAGCGCAGCACCATGTCTTCCTCCAGAAGCCTGGGCTGTCTCTTGGGAACTCCTGACTGATTTCCTGCATGTCCTGCTCTACCTTTGTGAGCAACTAATTCCTAGCACCTGCTGGCTTGAAACTAAATGCGGGTTTAGGAAAGCTTTTCAGCTTGTCAATTTCCCCGGCTTCACTCTGCCCAGGGTTTCTGGCGTGGGTATCATGAGCACACTTAGAGAGCTACAGGAGGTGCAGTTTCTCTGGGGGTGGGGTGGCAAGGTGGAGAGTCGATTTATGACACTTTTATACTACTGAAAGATCACAGTCAGCCCTGTTTGATTTTTATGAACTCAGTGGGAGAGGAAAGGGGATAATGCTCAAGAATACTTTGCATTTAAATGATTCTTTTATTCAATGCGATTTACAAATGTTATATCATTAAACAAGGTTCCCTTAGAGAAATATTAGAAGTAAATACAAAATTGCTATGCCTGGTTCACAGTGGCATTATATTATGTAGTTCAAGAAGACAGACTTAAAGAATGACATGCAAAACTACTCCACATGGGGCCAGAGACAAGGCTCAGTGGCACAGGGCCTGCTTGGCAAGCAACAGGTGCTGAGTTCGATTCCTGGTACACCCTCTCCAAAATAAATAAACAACAATACACACTAATCCACTAGCCAATCTATAACAAAAATAACTTGTGTACTTTTAATTCTGCCTCTCTCTAGCTCTAGAATTTTCTAAACATTCTAAATTTCTGTGAAATTGTTTGCTCTCATGTTCTAAGGGACTGAAAATAGCTTTCTTCTCTGTATCTGAAGTTGTTATGAGCATCAAACATTTATGGAAGTTTGAGTTGATGAAAGACAGGGAATCCCAGTGCACATAGCCACAAATGTTACCCTTAAATTCTTTATAATTAAAGACACATTAAGAGAATTTCACTGTGTTTTAAAAAATATAAGTCCCATGATAGTTATCAGGTATTTATTTTGGTTGGAAAAGATTCTAATTCACTTTACAGATAGTTTTGAAATATTTAAACCATTTAAGGAAATTTAAAAGAAAGACATTAGGCTAGAGCCATTAAAAATCAAGATGCAAAAATAAAATGAAAGAACATAACAAGTTAGAAAATATTGTTGCTCTAAAGGAAGAAAGTATAAGAGATGTATGTGTGTGCAGATGTGTGTGATAACAATTATTTTTGAATATTAAGAACAATAAATTTACTTATAAATGCCAAGGAAGGGTCTATTAAAATATTGGAGGTTAGCAAAGCACAGTTATAGAAAATAAGTAACATTATTTAATAATTTTCTTTTTGAATAGATCCAGGCTAATGAAGAATTTAAATGTTCTGTGTAAATCTTAAACTTCATATATCAGTGGAAAAAACAAGTACATTAAAGAAATACTGAAGTTTTAGGTCAGAGCCCCATATTTACATGTAACCTATTTAGAGATACCATTGTTTCTAAGCATTTTTAATGCAGTTGCAAGTTTTTGCTTAAGTTAAGCTTGTTGTTAATTATCTTTTGCTTATGGAAGAAGAATTTTGGAACTGAACTTCAAGTTAATCACTTACAACTGAAAGTCATAAAAATCCATTCATTCTTAAAAGTCTATAATTCAAATTTTTAACATTCTAGAATTGGCCAAGTTCTGCATACAAATGACTCAGAATCCATCATTTTCTTAGCTGAACCAAGGCCAAAGAACATCAAGAACCCAAAGCTGGCCAATTGGCAAGGCAAAATGAAAGTATTTCATCAAACTCATTTGGAAGAGCTGAGTGTGAGTTCGGTAGGTAAGGGGAAAGCCAGAAAATTTGCCAGCAATCAGAATTAGAAATCCCCAAAGCATAGTTGTGGAATTGTAAATTTCTCTGTGAAATCCTTGATGAAAAGGCTCTATAGCAAGCATAATTAATAGCATACTGTTTAATGTTTTAATTGGATGCAGTGTGCTGCATTTTGCCAAAGTGATTTTTGAGGTTGATTGCATGTTTGCTTCCCTTCCTGTTCTTTAAAGCTCCACAAACTTAGGAAGACAAAAAGGAGGTAGAGTACATAAAAGAAGAAAAAAGCTAATGATTTAAGAATGTGTGGTTTTTCCCTCTTCTGAAATATGGCTCTTAGCTTTCTCATGTGAGGGTGCCACACTTTAACAGAGAGAAAAATATTGCATTAGGCAGCAAATCTTTATGGGTTTGAGCACGTAGAGAAATTCTGTTTACTGTGTTAATTTGTCCTGGCATCTGAGCAATACTCTACTGGCTTTGATTATAAGAGACTTTCATCATTGATAGCAGTTATTTGTTAAGTGTGGCTTCCATTGTGTTAACATAAGCCAAATTGTAAGATGTTTATTAAAGAGTAGGATAGTAAGAATATTAATGAAACAAATGTTTTACTTATTAAATTCAATATTCATCAGTGTGGAAAATATAAAGTATTTCCTGAAAAAATAAATTTTATGAGTTCATCATTGTTGTTCTCTAAATATTTTTTATCACATGCAACAAAATAAAATCAATAAAGACCACTTTTCTCTTTCAGCTTTGTGGATTATTTTTTACCAATTATTCAAGGAAAAAATAGTCTCAATTCATGTGAAGCTCCTTTGATCTTCATGTAAATAAATAGGCTGCCTTCCTCTAGCAGCAGTCTCTTTGGAATATGATTTCTTTCATCAAGCAGTTTGTCTCATCTCTGAACATCAAGGTAGTTTGCTTCAGAACTTCAAACAGACATTTCCTACACATTTACAGGAAATATATTAAACAGTGTAAATGGCAAAACTTCCTCTCCATTTCCTCGCGGGCAGGGGAGTGAGAGAGAGAGAGAGAGAGAGAGAGAGAGAGAGAGAGAGAGAGAGAGAGGTAGAGGCAGGCAGACAGAGACAGAGAGAGAGAGACAGACAGACAGTCAGAGATTTTCAGTTGCAGCCTAACTGGTAAGAAGCAATCCTACAGTACACCATAATATTCTACCTAAATACCAATCATTCTCTTTCCCTGCAGGAAATTCAGAAAACATATATGTTGAGAAAGGAAGTTTGACTTTGCAAAATTTGAGAAGGCAACCAGCATGAGGTAACTAAAGACAAAGCCACAGACATTGAGAATGCAGTTTTAGAACAGCATGTTTATTATAATAAGGCAGTTTTAAAACAAAATTTGGCAATGTCCAAAGTTGTTGACTTGAACTTTTTACAGCTCAGCATATTAATATAGCTTTACTTTTTATACTTCATATTTCATAATTTTCTAGATCTGTTTGGTATAAGGAAGTGCATCTAATGTTACTCTAGGGACCAGGAAGATAGCTCAGTACAATAAGGGCTTCCCTGACAAGCGCAAGGTCCTGAGTTCAATCCCTGGTTCAGCAAAAATAAATAAATAAATAAATAATATTACTCTAGAGTTAAAATCTGAGCAATGCTACTTTGAGAGATAAAGGTAATATTTTGTTAAAGTTTTAAATAAAGAGCAAAACTTAGTTATATAAAATTAAATATTAAAATTTATAAAATATAAAAATAAAGAATAGAAAAACACAATTGGAGAAATAGACCTACACATTAGATACAGTACTAGTTTATCTTAAGAAAATCAATCAGAATTTGATCTTTCTTTTTTTTCCAAGCTACCTCTAATTTGCCTATATTCTTTAACTCCCAGTTGGTTTAGCAATTTTATATGATTCTTGGTACTGCATGAAAAGCATTTTTTTTTCTGGTCTTTGAAAGTTGACTGATTTCTTGCTGAAAGAACTAGTCAGCCAGCTGTGCAGCCAATTTTCTTAGCTTCAGCAGACAGGACATCTTTGTTATTTTATTTTTCTGCAAATTGAAAACAAATTTTTCAATTGACACCAAATAAAGGGGTGAAATAATGATATTTTTATTTCTTAAAGATTCAAATATCAAGTAATTGCCTTATTGTTTACCTCATCAATGATTATGTGAGAACTGATAATATCTCTCATTTATTTTGCACCTACATTATTTCTAAATGATACAATGACACACCTTTCCTCAGGCACCAACTGACACTGTAGGTGTCAAGTTGGTAGGAGCAAGTCACTGTAGGTGAAAAATGCTTATGGCTCTGGTTCTACTCTGCAGGCAATCACCTGTTCATATGGACACATATATCTGAAAAGAAAACCTCTTAGCCCAAGGTGGCCTTGTCTCTTCAAAGATTTTTGTTTTAAGAATTTGTATAAACTATTCTAAGTTTTGTAAATTAAAGCTGATTCATAGTAGAGATTGCCTTTTGCATATGTTTGAATGTAATATTTGCTTATACAGATAGATACTGGAGATGTAGGTAATGGAGCTTCAATAGGAAAAAGTGATATTTTTGTTACACATAAATATTCATAATTATTATATTTCTCATGTCCACACATATTGAGAAGTAACATTTTTATGTGTATGATTTTTGGTATTAGAACGTCCTTATAGCATACTAAGTGAAAGCTCAGATGCGATCTTAAAGACATGAATTCAGATCTTTGATAGGGTTTCTCATTGCATAGGTTTCATGTACTTGGTTTGGTTAATTTCATTTTCCATAGCTACAAAATAGTGGAATTAAGAGTTGTACATTATTTTAGAACAGATTAAACAATGGGATGAAGTTTGTACATGCCTCCTGAATATAATACAGATTAGTCATTCTCAACATTTTTTACATGAAAATGATGGGTTGCTTTTGTTTTCAGTTTTTAAACATATAAATTCCAAATGACATCATTATATTTATCTGGTGAAATGATTTAGAGCTAAAGTGGTCAAATACTTAGCATCTAGATGGTTCCATTAAAGGTATTCACTACTGTATATATTCTCCATCTTCTTAGTTACAAATACTTGTGATGCTGTTTTATTAAAATTTCTCTTTCCCTAGAACACTCTAATCTTCAAAATCTGTGTTTGCCTTCCTAATCAAAATAACTATATATAGAAAAATCTTTCATATTTTTGGTAGTGAGAAGAGCTCTTGTTCTTTTATTCGAAACTTTGAAAGTCAGAAAGAAGATCCATTTTAGGGGCTGAAGGATGGGCTAATGAATCCTCTTTATATCCATCTAAGGCTGACATCTGTCATACAATTATAATAGCCCCCATTCTGGGAGGCACTCTTATATGCCTACATAATCCCACATATTGACTCATTTATTTTAAAAATAGATAACAAGTATCTTTTCACAGAAGGATGTTACATTGCAGTGTGAGAGATATAAGCAAGCATTTAATCACTTTTTAAAAAGTTTAACCACTAATTAATGAAGCATATTGGATGTCATTTCTTAAAGGAAAAATTACACTGGAAGTATAACCAAATGATTAAATCAGAGAAACATTGTGATAATATGCTCATATTATCACTATATTTATTAAAAATTGGGAAGGATAGCAAAAAGTTTTTCATTTCATTAAGTGATTGATTTTGATGCTTCTCCAATGAGGAAATGAAGGATTTCCTTACTTCTGCTTCTAGAGACATCTGTCTACTCATTTATGTTCTCTTATCTTCATCTGTAACCACTGAAATAGCATGCGCTGGAACTCCGCATCTCTTTCTAGTCCTTGCTGTTGCAGACCTCTGTTATTCCAGAGGAATGCCAAGCTTTAGTCTTCATTATAAAAATTTCTCTTTTCCTCAATATTTTTATTGAAGGGACATTTGACCACTTAGCTTCTCTGTTTTTTAATATTTGATGTCACAAAACCATAGAGATATTATTTCATTCCTGTGTAGTGAGAGATGCAGAACTCTTCCACCTTTGGAATGACAATTTACTAATCCTTCACATACAGTCACATTATTTAATCTTCTCCCAGATTCCTAGCCAGCCACACTTACTGAGTTGATTAATTTAATTTATTCTACTCACACATACATTTTATGTAAATTTTCATTGTAAAGCCAAACTTTTATGGATCTTTTTTTGTTAGTTTGTTTTCTGTTTGTTTGTGTTTGCAGGACCAGGGATTGAACTCAAGCCCTTGCACTTGCCCAGCAAGGGCTTCTTCTACTGAGCTCTCTCTGCAGCCCTTATGGATCCTGTTTTTTCCAACACCTCCTCAGTTATTTGGCTCTATGTATGTCATGAGTAGGAATGATTTTCCTAGAAAATTAAGTGTTCCTGACATGGCACTTGACTGCACAGTTTTATGACACCAAGAATGTAGTCATTGTAATTACTTGGAAATTTAAGATATGCAACATTGTCTTCTAACTAAATTCTTTCTGGGACCTGTACTTAAGATCATGATACAGGAAGCATTTATTCTAACATGTTAGAATAGAATTTCTGAGTTATCTTGATTAACTTAGGATATCTGTTTAAAAATCACAAACAGTTTGTTGGAAAATGTTGTGTGCTTATTTTTAGTACATTTTTAAGCATCAAGAAAACATACATTTATATAAGCACCATTTCATCCAACAGAATGTTTCTTGAGTATCTTCTGTTTTCCAGGTACTCCAATGTATATGGATTCTAGCAAACAGAAATCAAAAATAAATGTGAGGCACGATAAATAAGTGAATTATTTTGGGCACTGTTATGTATGAAATGCCATAAAAGGACAGTTGGGAGGCCGGGGAGATGGCTCAGTAGAATAAGTGCTTTCCTGGCAAGCTCACGGGTCTGAATTCTATCCCGAGTTCCACAAAAAAAAAAAAAAAAAAAAAAAAAAAAGATTGTAGTGGTGATCAGTATGTGAAGACTATTTAAAATTTAAGAAGTAATTATCAGTCTAAGTTTCATGAAGAAAGTACCACTTCAGCAGTCCTAGGAGTCGTGTAGGTATCTGACTGAACAGAACTGCAAACAGGAAGAACTTCCAGCTGAGGGCTTGTCTACCACACGCAAGGAGCAGCACAGAGCTCAGAGTGCCTGCAGTGTTCGTTTCTGATGGCTCAGAGGATGAACTGTGGAAGGATAGTGTAGTTTCTGGGCAGCATTTGTGTCTCTCTGTGAAAGGGTAAGCCACAGCAGACTTTGGAGTACTGAAGTGAAGCAACCTTTAGGTGACCAAGACTCACTGTAGCTTCCCTGTTGAAATAGACTGCAGAGGGCCAGGTGAAAGCAGGAATTCCAGTTGGCCTAGACCAGCAGCAGGTGGAGGTGGAGGTGGTGTGGAGGGACTCCATCCACTTCTTGAGTGTGGGATCTGTGTACAAGCAGGATAAAACACACTGACTTTTATTTCATATTAATACCTCAAGAGTACCGGGCGTGGTGGCGCATGCTTGTAATCCCAGCACTCGGAAGGCTGAGGCAGGAGGATTGTTGTGAGTTCGAGACCAGCCTGAGCTACAAAGTGAGCTTAAAGCCAGCCTGAACTGCATAGCGAGACCCTGTCTCAAAAAGACAAAAAAAAAAAAAAAAAAAAAAAAAAAAAAAAAAAAAAACCTCAAGAGTGCTTTGAGCGCTGTTTTAAATCCCTCTGAGTACTTCAGGGCTTCTTAGAAAGATTCCAGGTTACTCTGCAAATTCCAGTAGAGTCTGGCCATCCAGAGTGGAGAGGTGACCCTCTCACAGAGCTTTGTTAGCTAATGCAGCCCCAAATGGAAACAGACAGAGATGGATACTTGGTTGGGCACTAGTTTCTACAGTTCTAAAAACCTAAATTACAATTAGTAATGGCACATAAATATAATGGCATGAGGCCAGCGAGATGGCTCAGTGAAATAAGTGCTTCCCTGGCAAGCACAAGGGCCTGAGTTCAATCCCCAGTTCCACCAAATAAAACAAAATAAGTAAATCTATCTATTTATCTATCTGTTTATCTATCTATCTATCTATCTATCTATCTATCTATCTCTATCTATCTATCTATCTAGATATATATACTACTCCAGTACTACAGAATACTCCATAGTAGTAATCTATATCTCTCAGTACTCTATATCTATGTCTACATCTATATCTATATGTATACAATTAACTATGTTTCTTTAATGTTTAGTTTCAAGTGATACTTCTTGATATATAATAAATTATAAAAGATCTTCTGTAAACTACAGAATGTTAAAAGAAGGAATGAAATACAAAGTAAAAGTGTTTTCTAGTTTAGTACTTCTTATCATTGACATCAATATTATTAAAATTGTACTTGATATTTTCACTACTACTGCAACTAATTTTGCAGAAGAGAAATCATGATATAATTAATTTTCAATTATTTCACTGAATATCATAGTACAAACACAATACCATTTTCAACATGTATTCATCAAAAACCTGATTTTGTATGTGAATAAAAACTTTGCACCTGGGACAGGGAGATGGCTCAGTGGAATATGCGCTTTCCTGGTAAGCGCAAGGGCCTGAGTTCAATGCCTAGTTCCAAAAGAAAAAAAAATATGCACCTATATCATAATTTATCTACCCATTGTAATCATTGTGGAAAATTAAAAGTTTAATTCTTATTAACATAAATTATAGCTTTTCTTTATATAGCAGTACTTTAAATGCTTTTATTCAAATATCTGAAAATCAATAAATAACATTACTTGGATTGGGAAAAAATCTCAAACATTTCAGATAGTTTTGTTCCAGAGGATGATTATTTGGCCATAATTCCCAGAGAATCCAGTCTGCATGATCCATGTCCACTGCACCGTTTCAGGTGATAGATCAAGGATGTGACAGAATTGCACTTTTGAATTCACAGAAGACACTTTAAAAAAAACCCTGATTATGGAGTGCTGGGTACGTAACTCAGTGGCCCATTTATTTATGCCCATCATTTGTTGCCCCAGTACGCCTAGGCTGCTGTTGCGGAAGGCATCCTTCCTACTCCCATGGCCACACAAGTATCTGGATCTGAGATCCGGGCAATGCAAGTAACCTCTTACAGCATTGATTTTTCTTCTTTCAGCCCATCTATCTGTCTCACTTTTCTTTCTGTTTATTTGTCTTTCGTCCTTAGTATTTATGCATATATATATATATATATATATATATATATATATATATATATGTATGCATGTATTTGTAACATGGAGCAAAAATAGATTCAGTTAAAGTAGTGAGCATTCAATGTGGTATTTATCTAATGCATATCCATCTTGAGATAGCCTCACAGGTATTGAATTTTTACAAGTTAAGCTGATACAAATTACTTTTGGTTAAGGCAGTGATCTTGGAGGTACATCAGTGTGTCAGAATCACAAAACTACAAATGGCACAGAGAAATCCTCTTGAACAGTTTTAAACTGGAGCCAAAATCACAAGCAACACTTGTAGTTCCAAACTCCATTATAGAAGTCTTCATTACTTTTGACATATTACCTCTGAAATGTCATGTTAGGTGTACCTATTGCCTCTTATTTTTTACAGTCTCCTTGTATTTTCTCCAAAGACCTGAGCAATAGAGTTAAAAACCCTCCACCACTTTGAATGTAAATTTGGGGATATTGAAGGATTATATCTTGTCAATTACATAGAACTTCTTCATCAATTTCACTACAGAAAACCCAGCATTTTGAGTTGAAGTACATTCTTCTTGGGATCCATGAGGGCAGCATTTAGGATTCCTTCCATTACCTCTTTTCAACTCAGCATGTCTCTGTCTTCATTTCTAGTATATCTTCATTCAGACATATGGGAATAAAAGTCTTTTTTTCCAATGTGAAGACTTTACTGTGAACTCTGTATTCAATCATCCATTTCTTTTTAGGGCTCATCTTATTCCCACTATTATCATTATTTCTTTTCACCAGCATTTTCTTTCTTTCTTTGCACAAAACCATCCATCACTTCTTGTCAACTATCAAACATACACAACTGGATTCAGCTGTCTTTGTAGCCAGTATCTCTATTGTTGTTAAAATTTTCCCCTGAAGCATTGTGCATTGACTGATGTTACAAAAAAAGAACCTTAGCTATGATATGGTATATTTTGTGGGAACTTTTGGTGGTATTTTTTTTTCATGGTTTGAAAAATGCATAGTTTGAAAGTCAGTTGATGCACGTATTGTAGGTTGTAACATACCTCAAGCAGGTCATCATTGCAAATAGGAGCCATTTTTGCATTGTTTCCACCACACTAGAGACAAATGATTAGGACCATCTTAAGGACATGCCTTGCCTTACTCCTCAGGTGCTTAATTGATTATCATGACAGGAGGCTAATAGCTGGAAGACTTTGTTCCCTATCTTTTTATTTTAAAGACTTTTGGACAATAATGAAGGAACAATACAATGACATTTGTTCCCAATGCCATGGTCACACTGGTATATTGTACTGGCTAAGATTGGTATATTATCATTATTACGACTGTGAACAATAATAAATGCCATCACATAATGTACTTTGCAAATAATGCCCTTTTATTCACCAGCCTTTTTCTAAAACATTCAACATTCCTTATAAATTATGAGTCAACACCAGTGTCTTCTAAAATAAGAGAACTTTCCACTGAGTAACTTCCCTTGACAACAGAGTCTTAATCTTTAATATTCCATTCTTCAGCCACACACATACGTGTACAGCTCTAGCTCTTCTGACTTCTTAGTATCCCTGCACTGACTTTGAGATTTTTCCCTCCCGTGGATCAGGGCTTGTCTCCAAGGTTTTCCATTATGCTCTTTGTTTTGATTTGAGACTTCACTAATATTTAATCTATTTGCTATTAGGGATCCCAAACTTCCCATTACAGTTCCAACACTACATCCACAATTACATTCACATAGAAAGGTCCTACCCATCACTGATCTCTGCTAGCAAATCCAGACTTGGGCAGGTGGATTGGATGAGTATTCTAATCACCCAGTTCTGGATAATCCTTTTAAATTTCTGGTGTAAAACAACCACTTACCATGCTCAGGGACTGTGAGTGTCAAAATTTTGGACAGATTACACCTGCAATTATGTTTTTACCCCACATTTGGAAGTTTATCTGGAAGCTTTTGGTGACAAAGTCATCTGAATATTCATTCAGTGACATATTCAGGGCAAGTGCAGGTAAATAAAATGTTATTAGTTATTATGGGATTCTAAGAACTTCATGTTAATTATTTTTGTTATGTTAAATAAATTTTAATTTACAAATAAGAAATCTCAAAGACTGACCATTTTTTCCAAGGTAACATCTATAATCTGGCACACAGACTATGCTTTTCCTTGTTTGCTCTTCCAGTCAACAACAACTCAAAAGCCACATAGCTGCCTGTTCTCATGATTGTTTATGTTTCTGAATTTGTTCTCCATTTTCCACCTTTGGTTCATTTTGTCTAATAATTCAACTGTAAGCATCTATGAAAATCTGCATCAAAGAATTGACGTCATTTTAAACTGCTCCTATACAGTTTTATTCTTCCAAGCAAAGGAGACATCAATTCCAGAGATTATATCTTGACCATCTTCCAAAAGGCCTGGTCAGTGTTTATTGCTCAGTTGTGTTTCTTGAATAATTTTTGGAAAGAATGCAATACTTCTAATTTTCCTTAATGTGTATCATCCTAAAGGATGGTACCCATCCTCCTTTCAATCACCTTCTGTGAAAGATGCTTATAGTTTCTCCACTGATAAGAAAATATAAAGGATGCAAACCTAATTTACAGGATCTCTGGCAAAGATATTCATACTATCTTTTGGACCTGAAGTGTTAATCAAAACCATATATTAGTACCAAAATAAGGTCACCAGTGCCAAAACTGAACATAGTGTCAAAATGTAAACAGAAAGCTTTGAACTTCAGTTTGTTTAAACTATTGAAAATTGTAAATATTATGACTACATGGAGTATGTATTACTCCATAATATTTCTGCCTTTTGCAGAAAAACATGTTTATTTTACCTGACATTTAAATAAACAATGATATCCTTTTTTGTGAAAACTTGTTAATACCATGTATGCTTTGATTTAACAGCAGCATGCAATATTCTGTATTTCACTAGTCAAACTATTTTTATTATTTTTAGTTGAAATACATCAGCACTACTTCATAAATAAGAAAACTTATTTCTACTTTGAGCACTAAAAGAAAACAAGTAAGTTTCTGAGGCTTTTCCTGAAACCTCAGGAAGTGCAATGATACCAAAGCAGAAGTTCATACTGATCTAGCTTTGCATAGAAGAAAATGGCCAAAGTGTTTCAAAAGTCATAGTATTTGCCATAAATATGTTAGACCTCTAAATTTAATTTTTACAACACTACCTGATAGTCCTAATACACCCTTGCATCCTGTTCACATCTCACTGTAATTGAATGTGTGGCATGACAACCTCAGAGGAACACAGACATTGTCTCATAATTACAAAATCTTCTTACATCACAAGGTACAATCAAGATCAAAGCCCCATGTGCTAACATGGGCATAGGCTCCCACACATTTAGACACAGAATGCACTGACTGGCTACTTCTTAGCTCTGCTATTTCCTGATTTCTACTGACCTATGTCTCGGTAAGACGGACCCATCTCTGAAGCTTGCCCTAGTTCAATTGTTTGCCCAACTATTACATAAAAAGAATATGAACAGGCTGTGAGAGCAACTATTCATGACTGATGTTCAGGATTAGATTCTGGAAGTCACACAAAAGAAAAAAAAATATACAAAGTGGGGACAGCTTTCAGAAGAAACCAAAGTTAGAGCCATAGTTAAAGGTGAAATGCCATGTTCCCCAGGCACAAAGCACTGATAAATATCAAAAGTGGTGCAATCCATTGATTATTGAATCCAAAGGATACTGACAAATTTCATGTTTCTCTTAAGCAATATTGTACAAATCATTTCTTACATATTTTCACCTGTGAGTGCTAGAACATTTAACCATAATTTGTCCAAGTATGGTTTAAGAATCATGTACAGGAGACGAGGAGGCAGGAGGGGATAACTTTTCTCTGGGGGACTTGCTTTGATTTCATATATGTATTAGATAATAACTAATACATATTACACAAAAAATTTGTTTTTGCTTTAAGTGATTGATAAATGTACATTATACATAAACACAGTTACTATTGATATTATGAGAAATTATAAATATTATTACATTTTACTTTATAAATAACCATGGACTTATCATTATAGTTAAATTATATATTTTACCTGGTATCAGTTTCAAATTTTAGATAGGCTTTTGGCCTTTTTTCCAATTGGTGGAAACTAGCATACCTGCAAATATATATGCAGAGTCTCACGTTATTTCTTCTTGCCCTTTTTCCATACCACCTCCTAAAATCTCTTCATCTTATCTTTGTTTGACTGTCCAGTTCTATCCACCAATCCACTAGACCCTCCTTGTGTCTACAGCTTGCACTGTCGTCATAGAAGTTTGTAGTCTTCCACCCAGTGGCTACATTTTGACCCCTGGGAGACACCTGAGAGTAGCCTGGGGTCAGCTTCATATTTTACTCTACTTTTGTTAAAGTGCCTGTGTTTGTATGTAAATGTGCTTATGAAAGCCCATCTTAATATTGGTTAAGAGTCAAATCATTTAACTCTTCATCATAACAGGGAGGTACAGTGAGATCGTCTCTGGTGTGACAGCAGATACTTGCTTCTCTTCAAAACAGCTTTAGGTCATGATGGCATTGACTTATTATTGGCATGGACAACTTTTGCAAAGAATCACCAGGCTGCAAACCCTGCAATTATAGGAAGATCTCATTAATAGACCTATGGATCACAGATTTTTTTTTTTTTTTTGGATTTTAATACGAGTCTACTGGGTGTTCAGGGTCTCACTACGTAGATCTGACTTCTAGTGATTCACCTGTGTTCAGCCTTCCAAGAGCTGGGATTATAGGAGCACACCACCATGCCCAGGCTCAATCACATCTCAGTGCACTCCTTGGGCAGGACCAGCCCTGCAGACCAGGAATGAAACCTCTGATCCCTGTGTCTGCCTATGCAGGCACTTTAATCTGCTGAGCTGTTTGGCCAGCCTTTCACAGATGTTTTTATAACTCACTTCTTTGATTTCACAAAATTCTATGCATGCTATATTTTATATATAGAAAACTTACTATAGAATGAACATTAGGCCATCACACTAACACATCAGTTTATGTTCAGAAAAGCAACAAAACTATTGGGGATTTGTGGTCCATGCCTGTATTCCCAGCACTAGGGAGGCAGGATACAGAAGGATCACTATAACTGGGAGTTGCATAGTGAGACCCTGAACAACAGTCTCGGTACCTCTCTCTCTCTCTCTCTCTCTCTCTCTCTCTCTCTCTCTCTCTCTCTCTCTCTCTCTCTCTCTCGGTATCTCCCTCTCTCTCTCTCTCTCTCTTTCTCACACACACACACACACACAGAAAGTTCCAGTAAAGTCTCCAGCTGATTTCTAGTCTAGACGCTGTGTCCTATGCTTTTCTCCTGGAGAGGAAAGTATCACTCCTATTGTGAATTATTGATTCAAGGCCTTCACTGCTCTTTTGATTGCTGATCCACATATTGGCATGGCAAAAAGGACATCAGAACCAGAGTCAGAAAGCCTGAGATTTCTAGTCCTCCACCTGCCACTGAAAGTAATAAATTAACTCCAATTCATAAACTCATTACTGTGTGGCAGGCACAGTTCCAGGCAATTCACATATGTGACAGGACAACATTGTAAGACACTCATTTGTCTAATGGTACTCCAATTATTGAAGCATGTTAGCATATCCAAAATATTCCCTTTCCACATAGACCCTTAGCCAGATGGTTAAGTACTGATCTCCTTTTATTTATAAAGAAGGATGTATCTTTGAATTTAAGCTGGGGTTTGAAAATATCTAAGGCTTCATTTTTATGTTGTACTAATAAATTTTATTGCATGCTGTCTCATGATGTTTTTTTAAAAATATTGCTAGAATTTGTCAAGGCCAAGATTCATCTTAACTTCCAGTTCTGCCATTCTTATAACTTGTCCACAATCACAGGCGATGGGTGCTCTGAAATGCAAGCAGTGCTGCATTGCTCAAGTTAGGAAAAAGAGAGAACATGACCACAGCCATGTCACGTAGTCCTTCTTTTTTTAATCAGGAAAACAATAGCACACCTGGAAGTTTTACTGATTTGATTTCTGTATATATCTTAATGGCTATATTTTAGACATACAACAAATCAGAGTAGTCATGCAATTTAGAAAGGTGAAAAAGTTAATCACCTACAGGAAAGTTAATCACCTACATTTTATTGAAATTTGACGATAAAAAAATAGAGAAAGGGTATTTACTAATGATGAGCCATCTCTTATATATTGTATAAATAAAAAACATAATTCAAAAGAATAACTTTATATTGTAAGCCCAATTATGAGAGTAAAATATTATGAGTGTGTGTTTATTTGTGTATATAAATCACTCCTAAATGAGATAAAAGTATTTTGTTGAATGAGAAAAGGGAAAGAAGAGCAGCATCTAGCTGAAAGCCTTTGCCCATCAGAAAACACTTGCCTTTCACCAGCACAAAGCTGTCCACGCCTCAGACACTTGCAGGCCAAGCTAGTAACCAGTGATCAGTGTCCCTAGTACATGTGCAGAAATAAAGGGTTGATAAAGATTACCACATCGCTGTTAATTCTATCATACAAGCTGCACACATGATATTATACTTACAGACATTATTATAGCAGATGTCTCTTATCAGTAAATTAAGAGAGTGTAGCTGTTTACATATCTTACTTTTTATACCTGAATTATATCATAGATTCAATAATTACTACTTTCTACCTTGTTATTTTCCTATTGGTTCTCCAAAGTACTAGAAGCCGACATAATATCCTGTCCAACCACCATTAGTGCAAATCTTGCTCTTGTAGAATTATGTAGAAGCATGGCGTATCTATCCCAACTGTACTGTCCATACACACACATCACGATTCTTACTTTCTATACCCCTTCCTTTGTCTACACCTGTCAAAGATGGGCACTCCACTGTCATTCAACTAATTTAGGTGCCTAAACTCAATGACACAATCCAACATATTCCAGCATTCCACAACAATAGTGAGTTATCTGAAGAAGTTGTCAACCATAGCCATTTACAGCTCAATTTATTGTTATAGCCCCACGTTGTATTCCTCAGTTTTATACTTTTCAGCTGGATGGTTAAGACCTAGATAGAGCAACACCTATATATCAAAACATGTAGTTTTTGTTTCTGATGAGGTCAGTGAAGTCCCCTCAGGGTTTATCTTGTAATCCTGTACCTTATTCTGTAGATCTTTTGTCTGTATCACCCATGTGGAATGCACATTTTCAGAGTGCACTCTGTGCTTCTCAGAACTCCTTAAGCTCGCTCCATGTGGGTGACTCCCATTGGTTGTTTAGGCATTATATTTTACTGATAAGTCATTCTGTGAAGGAAAATGATGGCCCCAGCACATGGTTAATATGGCCTTGGAGTACATGAACCTGAGGACAGACCTTGCTTCCCAAGTCATTCCAAGTCTGGTGCTGGATCATAGTACCTATCTTGCTTGCTGTTTATTTCCTCCTCTAAACCTGCAAAAGCAATGCTATTTCTAGAATTATTACATAAGTGAAGCCTGGTGTTTATAAAACTAACCTTGCTGACATCAAAGGCAGATCTAGAAAAGCAGAAGGAAAGTTTGTAATCATAACTTTATCAAGGCCTCTACGAATCATGCTGTATTACCGTACAGACTTCAGTTTACTCTGACATCTGTGTGGTAGTTGGAATGTAGGATTTCAAAGTTTGCTTGGGATATCATTCCAAGGCTTATGTTCAAGATGCTTTAGGTTGAATTGCATTGAGCTGCAGCAACAAGAGCCTATGGACACAGATAGCAAGATGCAGATGACCCCTGACTAAGATCATCTCTTTGCCAGGGACCTTCTGTGCATAAAAGCAGATTGCAAAATCAAGATCTACAATGAGATGAAAAAATATTTCAAGATATACATGCTCTATAACATTTAAAATATTGTAAGATGAAGCTGAATCATTCATTATGCAACATTTGTGGCCAAAAAAGGAAGTATCTTCCCTAGTTCATACATTCTAGCTCTTTAGAATGTTATCCTTGCCCGCTTTGGTATGAAAACAAATCAGCAGTATTAATGCTAATCTATTTATGTAATAGAATTTGCACTTGACATGCTAAGGATAAAAACTGAATTTGGAGGGTATATTTGCTTCTTTGTTTTCACAGAGGTCATTAAAATTCATAAACATTGTTTACAACAGAGAACCTCATTGCAGTTGAAATACATGATCTTACTAACGAAGTAAAAACTGCTCATTCATTTTTATACATTGTAATCAGTTTGAATTAGTGCTGGATTTTTTCCTTAAGGTATTTGCATTAAAATATGAAATTATAAATGACTTTTTTTCAGTAAAACAGTTTGACTCCGAAGTCTACTGTCTTAATCATTATATTTTCTTGTTACCTTGCTGGCTTTTGGGTCTTACTATATAGATCAGGTTCAACTTGAACTCGGAATGTGCCCCTGACTTCCTTAAAATTTGCAGCAATCTTCCTGCCTCAGCCTGCAGAGCACTGGGATTACAGGTGCATGCCACTGTACACAGAATAAAGTGCATCTTTTAAAGGTCCCACTATATCCAACATAGCCATTCTGAGAAGCAAGCTGTCAACACATGAACCACAGGGGGCATCCCACAATCTACATTGAAATTATAGTGAATAGAAAGGGGAAATAAAAAGAATTAAGCTGTGTTATATACATGTACCAACTTGGATGTAATCCTTCAATACTACAAACATGTATGCACAAAAATTACATAAAATTTAAAAAAGAAATCAAAATTTAGCACTTTTCAGTTCTCTGACTGGAAATAGTAGGCTGGGAGAATTTTAATGAGCCCCTCTGACCCATAGGTTGGTTAATTTATGTCCTGGTACTATATCAAAATCATTTGGATGAGTTTTCAATGTATGCTGCTTTAAATACGTCTTTTAGCATTTTATAGCTAAAAATGTTATCAGATTCACGTGCCATGAAAAAGTAGGCTATGGAAGAGCAGTCCCAACAGAACACAGATTTCTTCTAAATCAACGCTGTTGTAGAAACCAGAAATGGTACCAGGAATTAAACATACCCAACTGTCATTATTTTCTTTATAGATTTCTTTAAGGCAACACTTAGCCTCAAGTATCAAAAGAATATAAAGTGAAGCCCAAATAAATCCAGCTTTTTCTGATTTATGACTGATCGTTGTTTGCTGTGGAGATCAGATCTATTGCATTCCCACCATCATTTCCTCTCTGCCAAGCAACGAAGTCCATGGAAGCAGAGTACGTGGCTGCCTTGTGCATCACATGAGGGGTTGGCTCCAGAACACTGAGGATACCAAAGCTGTGGATGCTCAAGAACTTTCTTTTTAGTTTGATACAGGATCTCGCTACGAGCTCAGACTCACAGTGATCCTCCTGTTCTCAGCCGCCCCAGGGCTGGGATTATAGGCACGCACCGCCACACCTGGTCCCGGTGGCTGGCTCGGCAAACTGGGTGCAGGTCCAGCATGGCCTGTAGTGCTGAGGATCGAACCCCCATCCCTGTGCTTGCCTAAGCAGGTATGAGTGCACTGAGCTACCTCACGGGCTCTACAAGTCTCTTATTTCAAATGCATTAATATTTACATCTAAATTGCACACACCCCCCACTACAATACCTAATTCTATGCCAGGGCTTATTCACACAATTGTCATACTATATAATTTAGGGTATAGTGGCAGAGGAAAATGTGTATGTGTTGAGGACGTAGGAATATTTTTTCCCTAACACACGATTTTACTTACAGTTCATTGAACCTGAGGATAACGAGTCCACAAACTGAACTGTTACTGAAGTGCCTGACTAGGAGCACAAACTTAACAACGCACAGGCGATTGCATGCCCGATCGGTCCTGTTCCAGCATCACACAGGCTGATAAAGGCTGTACTGGTTTTACAATCTTGGTGCATAGAAATTTTGTTCTAGAAAAGGATGCCGCGAGCTATGTGTGTAATCACAGGTTGCTTTGGATACTCTTCTATTGATTAGAAGAAGTAAAACTATAAGTGAAGAAGAAAACCTGAATCTTTGTGTCATAAATACCATTCTACTTTTCGGAGTATCTGTTAATAAAATTTCCTTTAATTGGAATGCTCAATGGCATCAAGCCTCAGAAAATACGTTCTGTCCTTTAATTATTTTTCTACTCACACTCTCTTGTGTCATCTTGTGCAGCATCAAAGGATATTACTCCGTAAATTCAGCAAAATATCTCAAGAAATCTCAAGCCCAGAATTTGCTTATTTCCAGAAGCAGCATGTTCTCTACAAACTTGGCAAGACTTCAACAATGTTCAGATACTGCACTGGGTCACTTTCCCTGTCTGCCAGCTTCACAAACTCACACATGAGCCTTTTCTTCTCCTTAGATTCACACTGACAGACTAAATTGTAAACAAAAACATATTCATAAACCCGGTTCCCTGAATCCTGTCGGTATTCAGTCACTACTGGCACTCCTTAACAATAAAAAAAGGTTTCTTGAAGCCAAATTTTCCAAGAACAACGTCAGTTTCTAGGTTTCCTTCTTACAGCACCTGCAAACTATCATCTCTAAAAGTGACCTTTCCTCTTACACAGGTGCGGCATCCTTCAATCAGCTAGCAAAGAACTCATTGACTCAGCAAAAGCACATTGAATGCTTTCTCTACTAAGTATTCTGCTAGATATGGAATTAAAAGAAAAGAAAGAGCCCAAGGTCATAGCTATGTCATAAAAAAGACGTTCAAATATATAATTCCAATGCAGTATGATAAATGTCATGATCAAGGTGTTGGTGGCATTTAAGAGAAAAATAGCAACATGAAGGGAAAAAGATCTTTACAAAATATAATTGTTTTCTACCACTATAGGTACTTCCAAACTGCTGTGTGTATTTTTTAAGGATAAAGAAAAGATTGTCTTGATTTTCCATGTCAATTTATTAATGAAAAAAAAGCTTCCTGAACAAAGAATTCATAAACATTCAAAGCTTTAAGGACTTTTACAATGTTTATCTTATCAGTATGTTTACAATGCATAAAGTTGGCATTCATCTTATGGAGGAGGTACAGGTATGTAACATATCTTGATTCCTTTTTATTCCCCTTCTCCCCATATGTATCATCCTTCCGTCTCTAGATCTTCTTTCCCCTTTTCCATTATTATTGCTATTTTTAGTTTATGTTACAACATGTAACATTCACATTCACATGGAAAACACAAATGCACATAAACACTGTAAGTTGTACACGAGATCTCCAGAGCTTTAATCCCCAGCTTCCCCCAAGCTTTCCACTCCTCCCAGTTTTTCAATCCCACCAGAAGCAAGCTGAGAACCAAATGCAGGCTGACTCAGCTCTCTTCTCTGGATTACATTTGATCAACTGGCTCATGCTAGGCTACTGCTAGCTCTCTTCTAGTTTAGATCCATTTTCTAGGTTGAAGACAACATGGAAAATACCAGAACTGTCACTTTGGGAGGATTCCTCCGAACTCTTTCCCGAATGTATTCCTCCTGGTCTCTGAACATTGGCTGTGAACCAAGATCCATCTTCACTCTCTTTGTCCTGGTGACTCAATGGACATCAGCACTGGTTTCTGATTCATAATCACTGCATAACTCTGATTACGGTGCTCACTTTCAGCTCACATTACATTGGGGGCTGTCATTTCAGGAAACAGCATGCACATACTTTAAGTAATGAAATCTAGCCTACAGCCTTCAAGAAAAGATTAGTAATCATAGCTAATGTAAAATCAGACATGTTGACTAGAAAATACAAATAGACAAATGATTAAAATTTTGTAAAATGACACATAATAAATACCATATAAGGAAAGTCATTGTGAAGTTTAAATGAGATAGTTTGTCTAGGATCACGTGTATAGAAATTTGTTTGAATTCTGTATTTTAACCTCCATCATGATTCTGAATTCTCCTAATTAGTGGATTATTTCTTGCATATTAATTTCAATACATACCTAATTATAGTTTAAATATTTACTCATTGAAGATAAAGCACAATCCAATGAAAAAGTGAAAGCCTTTATTTTTTTTATTTGAATACTTTTTTGAAAGACAGTGTATCACTCTATAGTTCAGACTGGCTTTGAACACACTATGTGGCCCAGGCTTCTCTTGAATTTGAGGCAACCCTCCTGCCTTAGCCACAGAGTGTTGGAATTATAGATGTGTAACAGCACACTAGGATGAACACTTCACTTGAAAATACACTAAGCACAGGAATGATAGTCATTACTTATTTTGATATATTTCTGTCTTACTTTCCCCCAGGCTTCATTTCCTTGCTCATTTCTCTCCCCAGCCCTCTTCCATCCTACTCCTTTAATCTTTTGATTTTCCAAATCTCCTATAATACAGTTTCCCATCACACATCCTTGTGAAGGTAAGGCACAGTTCTCTCTAAGATTTTACTTTTCCTACTAGGTATGACTTATTTATTTAGTCAACAACTGTGTATGTAGCAGTTCCTATAGTTCTGGTGCTATTAAAGTTCTGGGACTAAACAAACATATTCTTAGCCCTCCTGGAATATATGTTTTAGAAGAGGAAGTCAGGAAAGAAATGAAGAAAGTCATTGAACACATCTGAATTTCAAAGTCCTATGAGCAGCAAAAACTGATCCTTGGTAAGTGTGGTAGATTAAGAAACAGACATTGACAGTTTATCATAAAGCATTCCTCCTTAATGGATTTGGTTTTAATGTAGTATTTAAACATAATCACATTTTGCATATATTTAACTCAATCTCTTTAAGCTGAGTCATGTTCTCAATGCAAACTTATCTAAAATATGACACAGTGTGAACCTTAGTAAAAACAAGTTCACATTTTATAATCACTAAATGTCTACATATATATCCATGCCATTATACATTGGAAAGAAGTTAATAATCTTACAAAAATATATTTTATTATATTTAAGAAACATTTAAATTACTCTCATTTTGTTTTACTTCAGTTAAGATGTGAGGAAATGTGATTTTCTTTGTTTTATTTTAAAGAGAAAAAAAATTCAAGACAACATAATAGGGTTCCAATGGTTAATACATTGTGTATTGTGATACTTAAATTAGTTACTCAGGTATAGGCATTTAATTGTCCAAACAATATTAGCACAAATTAGCACAATATTAGTACATTCTTTTCAATGAACTAAGAGAAGTTAGTATAACTATCTTAACTATTGTATATATGCATGTTTTTCTTTTCCCTTCCTTCTTTTCTCCATTTCCCCCACCCTAGTTTTTCTTTCTTTCAGAACAGCTTCTTCCCATTTTGCAATATGCATTTTAGATGTTACTTACTCTTTCAGTTTCTTATACTAAGAAGATGATCAATCTGATGTTTGCATGTGGGCATCATGTTTAGGAAATGCAAACATGTGAACTCCTAAGTAAGTATGTGAGACTCTATTTGTAGAAATATAAGCTAGAATATGTTGAAATTTGTAAGAATTAAACTAAGCTTGATGAACTTTCTGGTCATACCAATGGGTGGTCTGTCATGTTTGCAGGCTGTGCAGCAGAGAGTTCACCTACATTCTGCTGTATGGTATAAGTTCAATTTGAGAATTAGTTTCTTTGTTTTGTTTCTTGTTTGACTGATTGATTTGTTTTCCAGAGGCTAGAATAGAAAATGCAATTCAAATTTCATTTAAAAAAGATTTGCCCTACTGAATTTACCTAGTACTTACATTTTGATTTCCAATTATCATCCTTCACTAAAAGAAACCAGAGAATCTTAAAGAAATCTAAGCCAAGAGAAAAACATAAATAAATCCCCTCATTTCACTTGCTTTCACTTACTCCCTTTTAGCTGACAAAAATTCACTAATTTTTCTAACTGCTCAGTGGAGCAAGTATCATATTGTAAGTCTCCTCCTAGCTTTGTGAGGTGGGATCAATGATGTGGGCTTTTGATGGACATGGTTCTATTCGTTTCTTTTCAGAAACTTGAAGGTCATGATTGTTGAAACTGACTCCTCACATGGGCCTGCTCACCTTCCCAGCAATGATCTCCTGAGCTGAGAAGGCTGACGCTTCCATTCTCAGACCCTACTGAAGCCACATTTTCTGAACATGCATCCTACTAGCATGCAAGTTGACAATATACCTTCTGGCAAACTATTGCTTACTCTCCAGTCACCTTTTTCTATGCCATAAATCACTGTTTCACTTTTGTTGTTCTACTTTTAGCTTTGCTTTGTTCTGTGGTACTGGAAGTTGCTAGAGCCCTAGGTGTGCTGGTGAGGTATTCTACTGCTGAGCTACATCCTGAGCCCTGCTCTCTGCTTTGTTCCTGAATATTTCCGCACTTTATTCTGAGGAGCTAGATTTGAAATTTGGTTACTTGATTCCACTCTTGACTTCTTTGTACAAAAACTCTTTGTCCTTTAAAATCCTGGTTGGAAAAATTGGTCTGGTTTGGTGACAAAACGGCTGATTCCATCACCAGTATAGCCAGATGCATGGACTAAAAAGTATTGAGCATTGTAAATGTGTATATAAGACCCAAGTAAAAATTAAAAAAAAAGAAAGAAAGAAAACACCTTGATCACCCTGTTATTGGGTAAATCTTGAATAAATTAATATATTCAAAAATAGGAAAACATAATATTGTCTTACAGTCTACTCCCTTTCAACCTTTCAACCTAATGGCAAGAGATATATACAGAAAAAATAATGAAACTTAAAAACCACAATTTAGAGGGCCTGTGATATAGCTCAGTTGTCTAAAGCAATTGCTTAGGTAAGCTTAGACAGGTGCAGGGGATCGAGGTCTGATCCCAGGCACCACATGCTGTGCCAGCCCCACCCTCATGGTGGGCTGAGCTGGCCAAAAGAAAAAAATCAAAATTTTTCATCATATCATACTAAGAATGAACTGAGCAAGAATTATTAATAGCTTCCAAACTGAGTATTATGGTATATATTAGAAAATAAGTAGCCTACTACATACTCTCACAGTTTTATCTCCATAAATTTCCAAAAAGGCTAACTCATTCACTGTAGGACATAGCTTTTCTTAGTCCATTACTTCTTTTTTTTTGCCAGTACTAGGAATTGAACTCAGGACCTTGTGCTTACCAGGTAGATGCCTATTCTACTGAGCTGTCTCCCCAGTACAGTCCATACCTTCTTAATCATGCCAAAGAGTGTTAGATTAGAGTTAGTCATGAAATGTAAAATTAACTGTTTTCCATTGATCAATTGATATACCTTAATGTTGCTCATGAGCAAATAAATAAATGCATTAAAAAGAAACATATTTTTGCAAACTGCCAGAAACACATTGGTAGCAATAAGAATTATTTAAAAAATATAATTTTGCTAAAGAAATCTTACCTTCTATTTCTTTTTCAAATTAATTTTATTGAGAAAGAAATAGCAATGAGCCAGTTTCAAAACAGCTCAGTAGGACAGTTACAATAATTAATACATTGTCTATTGTTGTCTTCATAATGGTTATTCATAGTACAAGATGCAAACATGATAACCTGTCCAAACACTATTAGTACAAATCTTTCTTCTTGTTGAATTAAGAGAAAGTAGCTGTACATCTATCCTAACCATTTTGTATATACAGATAAAAAATGATCCTTCATAACATTCTGTAACTCAGTTGTGTCCCAAAGTTACTGATCAAGGTGATTATGGGGCCATAGAAGAAAGTGATCAATGATGTAGAGTGTGCCTAAGGAGATTCACATGGAGAGAAAACATTCTCTCAGGCTTTCACAGAGAGCAAATTGATCAAGCAATGGCAGTAACTCTTCCACATGGCTGACACTGACAAAGGATCTACAAAGTGCAGTACAGGGTTTCAGGGTAAATACTGAGGGGAATTACTGACCTTGGCAGGTATAAAAGTTACATTTCTTGTTATACAGGTCTTGCTTTATCTTGATCTTAACCATCTAGCAGAAAAGTATAAAAACAAGGTACAAAAAGTAAAGCCATATTAATATGCGAGCTATAAAAGGCTCAAATCAACAACTTCTGACAATGCCAGTGCTATGGATAACCCGCTACTATTATTGACTACTTGATTGTATGTACTATTTTGCTGATTTCATGCACCTATAATATTTGAATGGCAATGCAATACCCATCTCTGACAGAACTAAACAAAAAAGGGGGTTACCTTCTATTTCCAGGTTTCTAGTTTTGAAAAAAAGAATCAGCCAGGCCTCCTTTATTGAGTCATGTTCTCTAAATAGTTGTTCTGTAAACACAAGGCCAGCACAACCAATGATATAGAAATTATTTTTGTGGATATAGAAACTTTTTATGGTGAGGCTGTGATTTTCATGTGAATCACCACTTCATTCCATTAATAATGATCACGTTATCATTTCATACAATTAGTACATTATCATTTCAAATTATTTGAGTCAAAGATGACCAGAAATAGTATGAGATATGTTTTTGAAATTTCAAGTGAAGTGCATTAATGCCCTGGCACCACTCGACCTCTTTGCTGTTCACTTGTCAGCCTCTGCTGTCTCTCCTTGGCCTCTATTTGTGACAGAGGCTCCAGCCTGTCCCCACCACCCTTTTTCTCAGTCTAGCATCCTCCTTACTCATCCTCACTCTCACAAATGACTTTCAGTACCCTCCGCATGCAGGTGACTCATACCATTTTATCACCACCCATGCCTTCCTTTCTGAGGGCTAATCTCACAGGTTGAGCTGCCTAATCCGAGGCTCAGTTTCCTTCAGGGACCTGGACACTACAATTTGCTCCATAAGACAGCTTTTTCAGAGGTGTGATCAATACCACTTGCACCTCTGTCTTCACTCCTCTCCATGCTCATGGGCTCAGCTTGGCTGTGTTGTAGCCTTCAGACGTGACCTGTCTTGGCCGCATTCACTGCTCTGCATTCCTTTCTGCTCACATCTTCTCCTAATTAAATGCTTCATCCACTGTCTGATGTTCTCAGGATAAAATGGTTCTTCTTCCTCTCTTAATGTTCAACCTGTCACTCTCTAGAGTATAATCAGTCTGTCAGTCAGCTCTGCATAATCTCATGTTCTTTCCATGACGTTAACATCATGTCCCCAGGGATTTGCCTAGCACTGACCTGCTGAAGAGGATGCATAACTCTGTGGATTTTCCAAGCACTCTGCATCATTTCTTAACCAAACTTATCCAAATCAATTTGATCCGTGTGATAATTTCATTATTTTTCTTCTACTCTAGATTCTAAGTGTCATGAGAGCAGAGAAAATATCTGTTTTTAATCACCATTGTGTTTTCATACACAATAAGGTGCTATGACAGTCCAGTAATAACCTACTAAGTAAATGGTTGATTAAATGAGACACCTCTCTCTCCTAAGCAGCCCTCGGTCCTCCTTTGCATATGAATTAGAGTAGGGCCCAAACCAAACAACAAGGCTTCCAGATAGCCTCTCTGGCAGAAAGGCCTAAGCTAGGGGCACAGAGCCGAGCTGAACTGAGTCATCACATTTTATTTCCACAAAGGATAGTGTTTCCCAAATCCTCCTTTCACAAATAAAAAAAAAATTCAGAAGTATTAACCTGACTGCTACTCATATAATCATATCAGGATCTTCCTTTAGAAAATGAGTGATAATATAAAATATGATAGACACTGTCTGTTTCTGCCCATAATTAAATTATCCTAACCAATTATTGTTAGCCCAGTTGTACAAATAAGAAAACTGTGGCCCATAGGTTTAACTGCAAGCCAGTCATGCAGCTATTAAGCAGCAACCTATGTGTACTTGCCTGCACTGCCTACACTGTGCTGATTTCTAAAACAGGGAGTTCTTCTCACAGCATTCATCTCTGTTGTCTTTAGGTGTCTCCTAAAATATAAACTTGTTGGATATAACTTTTCCTCAGCCATTAAGTCTCCCACTAATCCCCCAGCTAGATCCACCTTTTATCTCGCCCTCTAGTTTGAGGTTGTGCCCTCTAGAATTGCATTCTATTGTAAAACACACGCCCCTACCCCACTCACCTCTGCATTGTTTCCTGATTAACTGAAACCTGAGCTTCCCTGGAGGACACTCCAGTGCCCCCTGCTTAAGTGTGTGTGTGTGTGTGTGTGTGTGTGTGTGTAAGAGAGAACCAGACAGGCAGAGGGGGTAGAGAGAAACAGGAGCAAAGAGACAGAGTAAAGGAATGAAAGATACCAATCAAGACATTTTTCACTATTCAAAAAAAGGAATCTCAAACGAAAGTTGAAAACCAGAGATAGTGAGTTTAAACATTATGAGGAAACAGAAAAGAGAAAAATGGTGAAAAAGCATTTAAATCAATGGAGAGCAGGCCCGCTAACTCAATAGACTAAAGTGCCTGCTTAGATAGCACAGCAGCTGGGCTTCGACCCCAGGCCTGCCCTGCCAGCCCCGACCCCAGGGTGACCGAGAAGGCAATTGAGACTGGGTGGGTGGTGCCCACCGGTAATCACAGCTCTTGGGAGGCTGAAAACAGAAGGATCACGACATGACTACATAGCGAGACCCTGCAAACCCTATATCCCCTGTACTAAATGCAAAAAATGATAAATACATAATCAATGGCAGAGTTGAGACTAAAGTTTACGTGTGACAACTAGGATTAATAGAACACCAAAACATTAAAAATCAATTCAGATTAAGAATGCAATGACTTCTATCTTGTGTATTTTCTTTCTTGTAGCCTCCATGTGCACTGATTCAAAAAATAGAGATCAGTTCAGTCGAGGCCTATGGCACCATCACCTCTCAGATATTAGGCCTATCGTTATGTAAATTTTTATTCAGAGAGGAGACCGATTTGTGGTGGTGGTGTTGATTTTTATTCTGAATCATCTCAATATGGAATCAGTGCCATAGAATAATAAAGGAAAGTTAATTAGCTTGTAAAAAAATTATTCAATAACTTTTAAGCAAGATATCTTTCTGAGTACAAAAACACAAATATGTTCCTATTTTTTTGTACTCAGACAATTTGTCTAAAGAAAAGCAAACTAGTAAGAGAAAAACTTTGGAATACTTTCTTTCTATATAGTTCTACGTTCTTCCATTTGAAGAACAAGCGAAATACTTTGACCTTCATATTTTGTAACAACATTGATGAACACATGATTGAAAACTGCTTATTACCTTGTTTCCAGGATGGTTATTGGATCTAATAAGTGTCCATAAGCTTTGCCATTCTTCCAAGTGACTACTGTTGACATGAACAGCTTGATATATGAAGGAAAGTTGAGGAATGAAACTGGCCACATTGATATTGAATACATAGCTTTGCTTGTCACCTGTGTGAACTGTAATGAAATCATTTGATGATGGCCTGTGAAGAATGATCTTGAGTTCAACATATTGAACTGGTCCCCTGAGGAGATTCTGACTCTTTTTTTGGTTGTTGTTGTTTTTTAATTTTTAATGTTTTGGCACATGGTCTCACTATGTAGGTCGGACTTGCAGTGATCCTCCTGTTCCAGCCTCCCCAGTGTTGGAATTACAGGTGTGTGCCATCACGCCTAGTCTTGGTCACCAGCTCAGTGTGCCCAGGAGCAGGGCCAGCGAGGCATGTGCTGCCAGGGATCGAACCCCTGTCCTAGTACTTACCTAAGCAGGCACTTAGTCCACTGAGCTGTCTCACTAGCCTAAATTTGACTTAGAAAAAACATGCTGAGGAAGATCCTTTCTATGCCTTCTGCATTTTTTATTGTCGCATCCTGAGACTGCATTTTATGATGATTGATTGATTATGTCAGTTTGAGTATGAGACACTCAAATAAATTGGCTCCGCAATCCCGTACCCTAGGATACACACCCCAGGGCAGCTTGTCACCTGGATTATATAAAGGGCAAATGAAGAAGGGTAAAGCTGCTTCTCTTTCTTTGGAGGGACTTTAGTCTTTGCCTTTACCTTGGATATCATCTTCTTGCTTCCCATACAGAGCCGTTAGCCTTGCAGCAGACTCTTTGGCCATCCTTCTAGTCCCATGTTCCTCCTGATACTCACTGTCATGAGCTCCAGGTCGTGCACTCACTCCTTTGGTTTCCAGTGTGTGGACACCCTCTGCATGCTTCCTTGTCTGACTATGCGAGTGACCACTGTAAACTGATCTGGTAGATTCTTATATATTTGTGTATCTTTCATTATTTCTGTTTCCCTAGTAAGCTCTAACTGATGTATTTCATGCATAACCTAGCAAGAACCCTGGGAAGGCTTAAATGTTCAATTTATTAAAATACTATTGGCCAGAAGAATATTTTTTTTATCTCTGACCAAGCAGCCTTCACTGGGCTCTTGAGCACAGGTATCTGTCTGTTCCTTAACTGCCAATTCTGATGTAGTTGGGAGAACTGATGCAAAAAGAGGCTAGTACTCTCAGTGGGGTTACAGACTCTCTGTTCTGCTTTCTGATATATTCAGTAATGCCTAAAATCTTACCTAAATCCAAATGTCTGGATTGAAGTACCCATGGCATTAGCTCAAGTGAAAAATATATTTTTATCCCACTTATTTTTCTGAAGCAAAAAAGGCATATATACCACCACTAGCTAATACTTAGAACCTGTCATTCTTTTCAATTCCTCCATGGATTTCAAATTTCTTCCATGTGTATTCATAGGGATGAGACTATATTAATTCAAAATATATTCAAAAATATTTTTGTGATTTCATAAATTTATAAAAAATGTCATTTCACTGGATAAAGGTCTGTACCAGCTGGACTCATATATAAATATGGAAATAGCCATCACTGCCTCACATCTTGTTAGTATACATTTCCTAAGAATTTAAATTTATTATGGAAATTATTTTTTGCAGAAAAGGAACTGTGAGATTATCTAGCCAAATCTTTTATTTCACATACAAGGGCATTAAAATCGAAAGAAATAATACTTAGCCCAGATTGCTAGAGTTCGAATAGGTCTGAGGCAAAGCATGCTTCTAGAGCAACTGTGCCTGTGAACCTTCCACCAGAGCCCTATTTACAAAAGTTTAATTTAATTTCTTTTTCTTAGAAAGGTAGCCCATCAGTACCGCTATGGTTATTGTTTCGGAAACACAAATGTGTTCCAACACAATTGGCGTATTATGAACAATGTGAAGAGAACACAGACTTCATGACTGTTCAGTAGTCTTCACCCATAGGAAGTACTAGTTGGCACACAGAGATCAATTAAACAAAACCACACAGCAAAGCACACAATGTGTATATATCACACTTCAGCCCATTCTGTGGTAGGAACCTCATCTGATCTAATAGACTAGTAGCTCAGAGGTGCCCGTCTCTTAATTCTTGCAACCTTTGAGTGCAATATGTTACATAATGAACAGATTTTTGTGTGTATAATTGAGGTTACTTATTTTTAACCTAAGGGAGGAAGATTTATTGAATTATTCAAGTGGCCACAATCTAATTACTTGGCCACATAGAAGCAGAGAGTTTTCTCAGGCCAGAGAAGGAGATGGAGCCAAAGAAGAGGTTGAAGAAATTTCAAGAGCTAGAAAGATCTGCTGCCTGGCTCCTGGCTCTAGGATGCAGCAGCCAGTGTACACCGTGGAGAGTACTGTGGGAGGGTGGGAGAGGCCTGTGCTAACTGGTTGAAAGAAATGGGAGCCTCAACTTGGATCCTTCAAGAATTAAATTCAGCATAAATATACAAGTTTAGAAGTGGATTGATTCTTTCTGAGAGCAAGAGAAATAACCCTGCAACACCTTAGTGTTGAGCACAGAGCAAAGAGCAGCCTAAGCCTCATTGTGCCCAAATCTCTCCAACCCAGAGAAATTGCCCTAATCTGTGATCATTTGTTCTGGTATCAAAGGAAAAGTGACATAAATTGAATAATCCTAATCTGAAATAATTTGGATAATTCAGATTTGGGATTTTTTTTCTAAAGAGAGGAAATTTGCATATACATAATGAAGTATCTCCAAGAAGTAACACAAATACAAGCTTATAACATATTTATGCTTTCTACATATCTTATGAAAGTATCCTGAAAGTCATGTTATATAGTATTTTTAATATGCTGGCAATTTTTTTCTCTTTTGCAGAACAAAGGATTGAACTCAGACCCTTGCTCTTGCCAGGGAAGTGCTTATTCTACTGAGCCATCTCCCTCATCCCTATGCTTACATTTTGATGGCAAATTATCTCATAAAATTGTGAGGAATTGTCCATTTTTTTGTTTTCTGCATTCAAGCAATTTTGGAGATTGGATAGTTTCAGACTGTGAATTTTTGGATTAAATCTATCTATCTGTATTCTATATCTGTGTTGACAACTACCCATCAGATTTCAGAGAGTTCTAGTAGTCCCCATTACCTCACAAACTTCCACCACTCTGTACCCACTTCCACAAGAAAACTTGAGATTTTCTCAAGTTACAATGTCACATTGAATTTTATTCTCAATATTTCAGTACTGGCAGAACTATACCAAAATTTTTACTAAGTTCCTACTCTTTTGTGTATATCTGTGATGAAACTTTTGAGTTTTATGTCCAAATCACTTCATTTTTTCCATAAACCTTGGGGTTTCAGTGTAGAATTTTTTTTTTAAATATTTAGTACAGGGTTTACGAGGTCTCACTACACAGATTGGACTCATAATGATCCTCCTGTTTTCAGCCCCAAGAGCAGTGGGATTATAAGCACAAGCCACCACACCCAGTCTCAATCACTGTCAGTGTGCCCTGGGGGCAGGGCCAGAGCAGCACACCAGGGATTGAACTGGGGTCCCTGCTCCTGCCTAAGCAGGATCTTTAGTCCAATGAGCTACCTGGTCAGACTTAATTGTAAAATCTTATAAAGCTTGGCTTCGGTATTCTCTCTCTTGCTGGATTTTACCAATTATGTGTGAGAAATAGGTCTATTGTCTATGAACCAATGTTATGTAATACTAATTTGAAAATAAATTATTCTATGTTATAGATCTTATTTTTATAGTTTCACAGATGCTTCTTTGAAGCAGCACACTTTCATTCTCTACTTGTGGAAAATGCTATTTGTCTTTCAGACATCTGGAAGATCTAATATCTTAGAGGAAACTGAGATATACAAGCCTTTTATGGTCTTTCAGGGTACCTTTGCTACCCTTATGCTGAATCAGCTCTTCATACTTTACTTCAATAGTTCATTGGTTTTCTTTATCTCCTTTACATATCAGAAGTTTAACATGAAAAATACCCGTATTCATTCTATATTTTTCCATATTGCTGTATCAGTTCTCTGGCTTAGTGCCTAACATAATACATATGCTGAATAAAAATTGGATAAGTGACTGAAAAACAATAAGCCATAGGCCCACCATAATTGTGTCCCTATATTTTTCACAAGTGTGAATGGACAAGTGACTATAGTCATTACCTTCTGTAATAGGATGGTGTCTGAAGATTCAAGAATTCCTACACAAAACGTTTGCATCTGACTCTGATATCAACATGAAACTTCGGGTCGTGGTGGCCTAACCATAGAGACATAGAGAATACTGAGTTGCAAAAGTTCCTCTCCCTTTGGGTTGCTACTCAGGTATGCTATTTCTAAAGCTTTTTAATTGGCAAACATTGTTTAAAGATAAAATTAGCTTCCTAATTTGGCTTAGTAGCTCTTCTAAGCTGGCTGTAATGATAATAAGGTATACCTCAATTTATGAGCAATCTAGGCAGGATAGCATGCTCCATCTGCAAATTACTTGCAAAATCTATGAAACATTTGCAGCTCTTAGTGAAAATGCTCTATTAGAATGTTTCTAGGGTCATATTAAAAATGACTGAGTGGTTTTAAATACCTATTATTCTTGTAGTTTATTGCAAGGGACAAAAATCAGATAAACAATTCAGTATTTTACATGTGTTTTCTAGTGTCCGCAGGACTTCAGGAAAGAGGTTAGAGAAAAATGCAGCATTGTGTGGAAGACAGAATAGTACAATCATCAGATCTTTACTGTATATTTCAATTAGGATTTCAAAAAATTTCCTTGCAAGTAAACAATGCTTAACAATATTTACAGTAAGTCTCTTTGGAGAGTCACAACTTGGGAACTTCATGGGCCAAGAGTTAGAAAGTAGAATAACATAGTTTCTATCCTCAAGGAGTTTCTACTCTATCTAGTAGAGGACAGAGCAAATTTCCAGGACAAACAACCAAGAAGATATGAAGCAAAACTGAAAGGATGGGTGGTGTACAGATTCAGAGGCTGTACTGAGAATTCTGGACTTGAGAGAAAAGCCAGAACACCAGGGCTGTAACACTCCAAAAGAGCACTCCGCTACAAGATCTTTTTGCTCAGATAAAACTATGAAGCCAATGGTTTGTGACACCAACAACTGTTCACTGGGAGCCCAGATGACCCAGTTAGCCTACTTTGCATACACCAAACAACCAGCAGCTCATAAAAAACTTTCAGCCATTACTGGCCTTGATTAGAATTGAGACTGGAGCCAAAGAAAGACAAGGAGGGCTTTTGTGTTCCAGTTTGTGATTTCACCCATTCTCTTCAGGTTCTCACGGTGAGCAAAGTTTTGCTGACCCTAGAGTACAAGAAACACATGCAGACTTTTAGGTATGTGGTAGCAACAGCTGTAACTAAGTGCAAACATACATCCCTCCGAGCCAATGAAGGAGCACAGATGGTACAAGAGACCCTTTCTATAGGTCTTAAGCCAGAGCCCATTACTCTCTGCTTCATATAATGGCCTTGTGCAGTAACTGTGGACCATCACGTTGCACAGATGGAAGACAGAGTTAGAGGGCTATTGAACGTGTGAATTTTCCCAGTGTGTCACAATTACAGAAACATCTGTGCTAAATAATTTCAAGCTGATTCACTATAAAAATTGGCAATGTTCAATCGCACTCTGTGTCTTCCCTTTCTCTAGCGGGAAAGCAGTCTAATGACTGCATTCAAGACTACAGAGTAAGGCATGTACCTATGCTGATCCCTTGCTGTTGAAAGCAGCTTCATTTACATTATGCTGTTTTTTTAATGTTCTTTCATTCCCCCTCCTTCTTTCTCTTTTGCTTGCAAATATAAACTGAAAGGGAAATCAAACCATTTACTGCACTTGTCATTGAAATGTTTCCCAGGGCTCAGTTAATGGAATGGCCCGGGCAAGGGCAAGAAAGGGGGAAGCAATAGGGTCTCTCGACAGTAATTGCAGACTGTGCTGCCTGTTAATTCTGATTAAACTGGAAGGGGTGATTGGCTGCTTCTGCACTTGCTCACAGGCCTGATATACCACCAGAATTTACTAAGCAAAGCAAAGTTTAGAGCACGTGTGTGTGTGTGTGTGTGTGTGTGCGCGCGCGCGCGCACGTGCAGTTTTTACCTTCAGGAAGCTTGCAGTCTTAAGATAAGTTTTGTAAATTTTAATGTATGCATGAATGGCCCAGAATTCTTACACAATGATGATGATTATTTTTCAGATCAGGGAGAAATTAGCTCCCAAATTCTAACACCCTCACAAGTCAAGATTCTGCATTTCTTTTTTTTTCCAGAACCAGAGATTGAACTCAGATCCTTGTGCTTGCCGGGGAAGTGCTTATACTACTGAGCAATCTCCTGACCCTAAGATTCTGCATTTCTAACAAGCACCTGGGTGTTATCCACAGTAGTGGTATACATTTAAGGACAATAGGTCACAGGGCAAAGTTCTAAGACTGGAAAACAATAATGAATGCTACACTATTTTCCCTAACCAGAAATTTCAAATGTTCTATTAAAATAATTAATTGGGAGGTCTAATGAATAAAACTGAACTTTCTGCTCATTCTACAAAAGTTATACAGTAAATGTGAGCAAAGCATATGCCCTGACAGCTCCAAACACCTTCAGTTTTTACATCAGCCAAGGCTTGGACATACCCTGATATGATCCCTGAAGTAACAAGGAGCTTATGGCATTTCTTGTGGTTATCCACAAACCCCAGGTCCAGAAGGCTTTAAACCTCACTTTTCAAGAGTGAATGTGTGAACAAGCAGCTTGCCTGCTTGGTCAATGATCTTGTGACACCGAAAGTTTAATATCTGACAACATGATCATTTCCCCTATTCTGAAAAAAGAACGTGTGAACTGTGAAGAGACACTGCAGTGGGGACCCGGAAGCTTGTTCTGTAGATGCTGAGTGGTAACTAGTAGTACAATGAGTCACGGCACCACTATCTTCAGTTTTGTTTCTGTCCCCTTTAATACCTAAAAATCTTGGCCAGATCCCGGCTTAGCTCTGCACAGCGGCAACTTAATCATGGAAGGATTATGTGTTGCACAAGGTTTATTCATCCTATATTTACCTACGCTCACTCACTTTTCAAAACTGAAAACAACAAGATAAAGCCCACTGAGGTAAATTTCAAGATTTTAAAGAAACCTAATTTCCAGGTTTTACAAATTTCAATTACAGACCCTCCTAAAAAGATGCCTAAAATTATCCAGTCATTGCTCTACACTTCCAGTCAGCTTGGACTCTAAAAAAGCAGAGCCTTACAGGTCTCCTCATGAGGAGGCTGTCCTACCAAGTGGGAGCAATTACCTCATCAGGAAAACTGAAGTGCTCCCTAAGGAAGAGCAGTTACTTCACAATAGAGAAAAAAAATGATCACCTCAAGCAGTGACAGGCTCTCCCGGATTTTCCACGCTGACCGACCATGCCTAGGCATGATTAGGAGTATCTATCTTCCAGCTGTGCAAGCTCCCAAACCTTGCCTTTTCAAAAACCCCAAGGTTTCTGTCCACTCCTTGAAAACTGAAGTCAAATCTCTTTATCTTCTCCTCCATAGCATGTTCATGGTAATGAAAGCTTCTCTCTTGTCTTTCAGCAGTGTTCATCTCCTTGACTGGTATTTTTTGGACAAGTGGCTAAATCTTGTCTGTTGTGATTCCCCAAGCCAGGGCTTTTGCCTTAAAAATCTCAAGCAACATGATGACAATTTAACCCCAGTAAAAGATCCCTGACTTTCTCCATCATATTCAGTCAACAACATTTTCTCTCCTCTTCCTGAAGACTCCATTGCTACTCACTGATGCTTGGAAGGCAGACTGGTACGTGTAAAGTTTTGTAATTGTGTGGTCAACCAGGCTGGGTAAGGAAAAGCCTAGATTACTATGGTGCACTTCCTGTTATGTCTGAGAGGTTTTACCAGAGGACTGGCATGTGGGGCACAAGGACCGCCCTAATTGCACTGATAGCAGCCAATGGACGCATGACCAGGTAGAAGAGAAAAGAAGTTGGTTCTTATGGTGGAAGCACCATTCTGCACAAGGTCCTGTGTCCTTTGCTCCTGAGGTGGCCAGTTATTAGCATACTCCAGCTTCCTCAAACTTTCAACACAGATTCCCAGCAGCAACTGTCTGGGAAACCTAGAAGCCTTCTTAGGCTGGTGCCACTCCTTGATGACACTGTTCTGAGGCTTTGAAATTGTTTGATTGAGTGAGATCTGCCACATTCTGTGGTTAGATAGCTGCTGAGATCACTCTTATTTCTAATTCTGAAAACCTAACAACTCTCTGCATAAATATGTATATACATACACACACACACACACACACACACACACACACGTGTAGGTATTCTAAAACTTTTGTTTCTTTAGGTTACCTAACTAATACAGAGCAGTGTTTTCAGCTTCCAATCTCCTTGCTAGTTGAATATGCATTAAAACATTTATTTTCCTTTGTTTTTTTCATTCATTTTTATTTTGTTTTTCTCTTCAACCTTAGTGCTGTGGGCTGGGCCTCTGCATGCACTAAGCAACAAACCCTTGCTTGATGTCAATCTCAGATGCTTGATTCTGAATCACTGTTTAGTTCAAAGAAGCTAATATTAGAATGCGCCTGAGTATATTTGGCTATCATTTAATATTTGTTTATTTATTTATTTTGTCTTTGTGACACAGGGTCTTGCTATGCAGCTCAGGCTGGCTTTGGACTCACTTTGTACCCCAGTCTGGCTCCAAACTTGTAGCGATCATCCTGCCTCAGCCTCCCCAGCGCTGGTATTACAGGCATGTGCTACCAGGCCTGGCTTGTTTATTATATATTCAGTGGCACTAGTGACAGAATCCATCATGTCACTATATTTCCAGGCATAACCTGGGATTTGCAATTCTGCTTCTGCCTGCCAGGACACTGGATTACAAGAATGGGCCACAACAGCCAGTCTATCATTTTTGTGTTTCCTGGTAATTACCTGTAGCAGGAAGCAGAATGGAAAACTGTCTGGTAGATCTCTGCAATTGTGTGCGTTCACAGTGTGCAGCATATTTCACTTATTGGTCAAACACACCCTTTCACAAGCATGTGCTGCGTACCACCTATAGACAAGCCTTTTATAAGCATGTGCTGTGTACCACCTATAGACAAGCCTTTTACAAGTATGTGCTGCATACCACCTATAGACAAGCCTTTTACATGCATATGCTGCGTACTGCCTATAGACAAGCCGTTTACATGCATGTGCTGAGTACTGCCTATAGACAAGCCTTTTACATGCATATGCTGCGTACTGCCTATAGACAAGCCGTTTACATGCATGTGCTGAGTACTGCCTATAGACAAGCCTTTTACATGCATGTGCTGCGTACCACCTAGACAAGCCTTTCACAAGCATGTGCTGCGTACAACCTATAGACAAGCCTTTTACAAGTATGTGCTGCGTACCACCTATAGACAAGCCTTTTACATGCATGTGCTGTATACTGCCTATAGACAAGCCTTCTTTTCTGGAATTCTAAATCAACTAAAGGACCCAGGCAAAAATGACATCATTATATCAAAATTGAGAAGGACAAATTGAAAAGGATCAACTAGATTGGAAGACAGAAGATAAACTGAGGAATCAGGCAACCAGATGGCCTGCTGTCAGAGTATATGGTTTTGTGTTAGCTACTTAATTGCTTCAAAACTAAGTTCACATCAGTGTAAAGCACGTAATAAACTTACTCTTAGAGCCATTATGCTGAAAATATACACTTACCACGTACTAGTTATTTCCTAAAATCCCAGTCCATTTTTTGGTTATAAAAACAATAATAGTACAAAGATGACAGCTGTTGTAAAGAGAATATGACAACTTCATCCCTAAGGAGCTGACAATTTAATAGAAGAGATAAAAAGAGCACAGGTGACTATTAAACTGCTATGCAAGGTAGAGTGTAATAACTGTTAGAGAAGTTTTAAGAAAGAGCTAAAGAAATAAAGGGAATCCACTGTTGTAGCATTTGAGTTGCAACATAAAGGAAAAGCAGGCTTATTTTAGACTAAGAGAAGGAAAAGAGTATTTAATTTGCCAAGGAATGCAAAAGGAAAACACTGTTAAACTGTATAAAATTGTTCAGAAGGAGAGAGATTTATGTTGAGTGGAAGTAGCTGGACATCAAGATGCTGGCCAAAAGTATGGCAAAGCTTGAACACTAGAAATGAATCTCACCAGCATGGGATTACTGACATTTATTTATTTATCTTTCCTTGCATTTCTTATGTTTAACAATTTTATTGAGAAACAAACAGTAATGAGACAGTTTTAAAACCTATTAATAGGACAGTTTCAATAATAAATGCATTGCATATTGTTGTCTTAGTGGTTATTCATTGTACAAGATGCAGACATGATATCTTGTGGTGGCACTCATTTAGAGTGAGTGGAGGTTTAGTACATATGCTGGGCTTGGCAGCATTTTGTGCAAAAGACGGTTTAAAGCAGGGAATGAGGAAAGAGAAGGGAGGAACAGTGATGCTTGTCTGGATCTGGAGATACAAAAGGGCCAGTTTATCAGAAGAATCAAAAAGATAGGCAACAGGAAGTGGGCAGGATTTTGAAAGGTTTTGAAAAAGTAATATGTTTCTCAGACCTCAGTTTTACAAAGTGACTGGGAGTGCGATGTTGTGTTTATAAGAATAGATTTAAGAGAATGGGTGGCTCTTCAACAGTGTCAAAGGAGTGCCCAGTAAAACCCAGGAGAAGGAGCCTGAGGGAGGCTTTTGTGCAAATAAGCAAACACTCAAAGCAATTTTTAACAAGTCCTAGAAAATTTCCTGAAGAAATATGTGCATGGGGTAGTGTGATGCAAGGCAGATAGTTGGAGACAACAGGTTTGATTAATGAGACAGGAGGCAAGAAGAATCCTTACAGGCAGAAAAATATTAGAAAAATAGAAGGTATGTAAAGGTTGTTGAGTAAAGGATTTAGCAGCTGGTGACAGGTGAGATCAGAGCACATCCTGGTGCTGAGGAACCGTTCAGTCTAGTGTGCAGGAAGGGAGGTGTCCTCAAGCTGTGCATGTGCAGGACAAGGCTGCTACTGAGCACATTTAAGGCCTAGGGGCTCAATCAGATCTTGGAGGTCCAAGACTCCACCTCACTCCCCAAAGCCTGCTGCGCTGTTCTTGCGCTTACTAGCATGAGAAGGCATTTGTCTTTGGGCAGCATGCAGACTTTCTTTGCTTTGTTTCTTAGTAACTTAACTTAGCTGGACCCTCTTGGATATGTGTTTTTTTTTTCCCATGGAGAAAATGCTACGTATAGCGACCCCCTTATCTCACTGGACAATTAATCTCTTGAGTATGTTCAAATCATCATTCAAATCATAGAAAATGTTATGAAAGCATCTTCTAGCACATTAAAACAACTGAATTCTAATGTCACCATAAAAGAAAATGGTTTTAAATGTTATACTGAATTGATTATGTATGAATTATCCATGAAAAAACATCACATGAGTAAGAGCAGCCAGTTTAAAAAAAAAAACAAAAACAAACCTTTCCTATCTATACCATATAAGATGATAGCTATTCCAAAAGTTAATCTCATTCAACACTGTAACAGCCTAGAGAAACAGGTACCTTCATCCCCATTGCATAGTTTAGAAAACAAAGTATTGCGAAGCCTGAGTAGCTGGCTATTAAGGTGAAGGACCAGGCCTCGAAAGAAAGCTTTCTGATGACACAGTCTCACGCTTTTTACTCTACTGAAACACAGAGCTTTCATTTTACAACAGCCTATGTAGAAGAGCTCTGTGCTCCACGGGTGTCTCTGAAAGACAAAGTAATTTTCCTTTTAACTGTAGAATGGAAAGGAAGAAGTAGGGTCACTGCCACTAGCAGACAACACAGCTCTCTGCGACGCGTAGACCAGAATGCAAGCCTACGCGATTTCTACTTGATCATAAAGAAGATAATGACAAGCACCAAGTGCACTCACTTAATATAAATTTTCAACTAAATCTGCAGAGGCCTCTCTACTACAAATTAGGGGGAAAAATCCCTGTTCTGGAATACTTACAACTACTAACATGAACTATTACACCCATAATTAGAAAGAACTTCACAAAGGTTATAGTCTCTATCATTAAAGGTTTGGCAAGGTGGAGAGAATCCTTTATTCAATAGGCTACATTAGAGCAATGTTAATTTTATTCATTTTTTTCTTTTAGTTTAAAATAGCAATACTTGGCATATAAGTGTGGAGATATATATGTATATATATATATATGTATATATATACATACAGTATATCTATATCATCTATTATATATATCCAGTATAACAATATCTATTATATAATGTAGTATATCTATCATATATATTATGATATTATATATATATATATATATATATATATATATATATGCAGAGAGAAAGAGAGAGAGAATAAGATACCAGGGAAGAGATAGAACTAAATATGCTAAAAATAATTATGGAGTTCTAGAATGTGAAGTCTGCCCTTAAGAAAAATAATCTCAAATTATGTCCGTGCTTTAAATTCCTGTGCAGACGGTATGGCTGTCTCATTGTACACACGAGTTGTTCCCATAACTCTAACCCTTACACATTTCAGGAGTTGAAAATGAGTGTGAAGAAAGGATCTCATCAGCATTAAAAAATGGTACAATTGAAAACACAGGTACCTAGAAGCAAAGGTGGAGAGAGGGATTTTAGAATTTTAAGATCTTGAAGGCAAGTTATTGGTTTGTAACTGTGGTGGGAGGTGTCAAAGAAACCTGAAGTATTGCAACCAAGGAAAAAAAAATAGAACTCAGTTCAGTTCTTAATGCAGCAAGGATGAGTGGAAATTCAGAGACAGGAAGCAAGCTGCGGCCAGGGTGTCAGAGGCTGGGAAATTGCTATGGGGACCATCAATAGTAGAGGGATCTGAGTCAAATCAGTCTAACAAAATTCCTGCCTGTGGTAAGGTAGAGTAATCAGGTATCCAGTGAGCAATGGTGAGAGATGAGAAATGTGATCAGATAGGAATGGGGGAGGGTTTTCATAATCTGCTGAAGGAGTTTGGTCAGGACTGGACCACGTAATAACTGGATTGCAAACTCCAGCCCCGGCCGAGCAGAAGGAAGGGATCAGAGATATCTGACTTGAGTTCAGCCAGGACAGCCTTCTCACAAGAGAAGTGCACACACATGTGCTTCATGTGTGATTGGTAAAAGGGTAGCCCTGCCTTCTTTCCAAATCCCAGCACTTTTTAAAGTAGAAGATTACGTTTACTCTTACACAGGTTTTCTGTTACCCCCTTCCTCTAAATGAGTGTTCTACAGTAGTGCTGTGAGTAATTATATACTAATACATTTGTACTGAACTGTGCAATGCCTGAATGGCCTACTTAAAATTTTCTAAAGCTTAACTGAGAATTAAACTGTCATTTTTCAATCATGCCACGTGTGGTTTTTCACTTGGATTTTCATCTCAAATCCAATCTGTGAAATAAAGTCTTAGGTCAGAGATTGGACTTTACCTTCTAAAATTTCAGGACTAGCCATTCTTCTTCATTTTCCCATAGAAGCCTCCGGTGAGTTCTCTGAACTCCTTCAAATATATCTGCATGTTTACATGAGTATCATTTCAAAAACATATTTTAAGACTTTATTTTATACAAGGATCTGTGTTTGACACAGCTCAGGAATTAAAACTTAAAACAAGCAACATCCTCACATTGGTTAACTCCGTGAGGGAGAAGAGGAGATCCTACCTCCTGTATGTTCATAAAAATATTTCAGGGAAAGCTCACTCAATAGATGTAGAGGAAACAAATTCCTTTTATGCCCTTTACTTGATCATATGTTGTTTTATTATAGCAGTCTATTTGGAAATATGCTTTGAATGTCTAATAGCTTTTCCAGTCCAAATGAACATTTAGTTGCAGAGAACAGAGACACTTCTTAGTGCATCTGAGAATAGCAAAAAGGTCATTGCATAGAAAAGTGTGAACAGTGCTTATTCTTTCTTTCTTTCTTTCTTTCTTTCTTTCTTTCTTTCTTTCTTTCTTTCTTTCTTTCTTTCTTTCTTTCTTTCTTCCTTCCTTCCTTCCTTCCTTCCTTCCTTCCTTTCTCTTTTTTTCTCTTTCTCTTACTTTTTCCTTTCTCTTTCTCTTTCTTTCTTTCATAGGACTAGGGAATGAATCTAGGTTTTGCTCCTACTACATTACAATCCTCAAACCTTTGAAAATATTTTTATTTTGAAACAGCAGCTAGTGAGGTCATGAAGTTACCTAGGCTGCGGTCAAATTTACAGTCCTTCTTCTTTCTTGCCTTATTTCTCAGAGTGCTGAGATGAGAGTGGTGCACCACCATGCTCAGCTGAAGTGGGAAGACATTTTAAGCAAGATCTGAGTCCTACTAGATTTAAGACAAATATGAGATAGCATGGGCTTCACATAAAATATAGCAGAGGTCACATTTTCCTAGCAAGAAGCTGGTTAGAAAGTACCTTCTTGGGTTGAAAGCAAAATGAGCAGTGGACACTCGTGTCACATGTGATATGGGGTGCTTTATTTTGTGGAACAAAGTTATCTTATTCTTTTTTGCTTTTCTCTGAACTTTGGCCAGGTTGCCAAATTATTTCAAGTTCCATGGTATAGAATTAGTATCTCTAGTGGCAACTTCATTAAGATGTAAACAAAAGAAAACTTTAATCTTTCTGTGTGACAGTCCTGTGTGTGGCTCTCTCAGAGACCATAGTCAGGTCCAAGTTAATACTAAATTCTCCATCTAACAAATCATTTCAAGGAAACTAATAATTTAATTTGTTTGTTTGCTTGTAAACTTCTGTGGATGGAAATACAGTTAAATAGAAGTCTTAGGATTGCTATGTGTAAAGGGGTGTGATCTTTATACATAAATAAATGTTGGTAAAAGAAAAAGAAGAATTAATTTATGTCCAGACCAATTCCCCAATCCCTGGTGAACAGCCATCTTCTAATATCTGTCTCTAAGTTTTTATTTTTCTACCAATTGTAACACCTGTCAACTTGTCAAATGATGCAGGCCTCGCTTCCCCATGGCCTTAGGTCCCTACCCTGAATGACAGGATTTCCATACTGACAACTGGAAAATGTCCCAGAAACCTCTGAGAAGCACCTGGAGTTTAATTTCACATCTTACATCCAGAAGGAGTCTTTTTTTATTATTTCTCACATGTTACAGTGAAGTTATTTATATACCTTCCAACTGATGGTGTGATGACAGCGAAGCTAAGCAGAGAGGATTTGAAAGATTCAATACACTGAGCTTCCCTGGAAATGGTAAACTAATGTCTTTCAAAAGATTTCAATGATCTGCCTAAAATAGGTAGGAATTTTAAGAGATTCTTGCATTTCATAACAGCATCCAGTCACCTTAACAGAAAAAAAAAAGGTAAGGATGGAATAATTTGCTATAAAAGACCTCAAGCTTTCCCTGTCAAAGTATAAGTAAATGCCAAAGAATAACTGAGAAATAGAGATTTTTGTTACAGAATAGGTATCTTTCAATACAAGGAGAGCCCTGTTTCTTTCTGCTTAATGGCAACTCTTTATCACTAAAAATAGCATCCTAAAAACTGACAAAGTGGAGTGTTTTTGAATAAGCCTGAATTATAGATGCTGACCTGAATAGGAACAATGAACATTACTCAAAATCAGGTACTTTGACTGTCTTCTCGCAAAGAGAGCGGCCAGCCCCTCAGTTGCCTAATTCAGGGATGTGTGTGTGTATGCGTGTGTGTGTGTGCACACGTGCCTGTGTGTGTGTGGGGGGGTGAATACACAAATTCATTTCAGAGGTGTGATTACTCTTAATTTAGCATACAGTTTAGAGGCATATTTTCTGCCCAGCAGCATGAATTTCTGTTTGGATTCTGCATTAGATTTCTCTAATGCTAGAAAATAATAAAACTGACACAGTGTCACAAAACTAGAGATTAATATCTTTTATTTAGTCCTGTCCATGACATAAATCTTCTTTCTCTTTCATCTTGTTCTGGAAAAACAAACCAACAAGCATTTTCTATATAATAACCCTAACCCACTTTTTTATTTAGGGCAGCAAACGCTTTATGACTATGACTGTTCTCAGTTTGACAGAACAAAGGTTTAATGCCAAGTATTCTTTTGATTACTCGATAGTGGCTGAAGACCTCACTGAAAGGTTCAACAAAGTATATTGACTTCTTCCCTCTTCCCCAAATGAATGTCAATGCCTGGGCTTCCTCTCCCATCTACTGAGAACTGGAAGTCCAGTAGGAAGATCTTCTGCCTGCCAGCAATGAATGTACACTTCACTCATAGCCATCAAGACTCAGAGATAGGAAAGAAGCTGTAAAGCTGAGAAGAAAGACTGTGGGAATTATTTTAGAGTTGCAGAACACGCTAACTGTTCTGGACATGATAAAATATCAATACTCCTTTTTGTCAATTTTTGTGAAACATTGGTGAGATATGATTTTTCTTTTCATCAGTCTTCAGAAGCTGGTAAAATTGTCATGTCAGTAGATGGTCCATCTTACTTTAGGGTTTTCTTTTCTTATGGTAGGCGGAATAATGACATCTCCATGCTCTCCATCTGGTTTTCCATTTCTGTTTCAAGCCACAGCTGAACTTATTTGTTGCAACAGAGTAAGCTAAAACTTTAATTCATTCTTCAGTTCTTACAAGAAGTTGGAATCTTCTTTTAAGGATTCAGAGCTGTCTTCCATCTTCTCCTCGAAGCACCATTATTATCCATCACAGTACCCTTGTAATGTGGAGCTCCACATGTTTACTTCATGAGTTCTACACTGAGTGTGATTCCATTCTTTCTCGTGACACTGCCAGTGTGCTGTGTCGTGAGTGGAAAAGTAGCTCCTAGGATTTGTTCAGTGGAGACCAGAAATGCTGGTAAACTTCCCTCAATTCAAATAAAACCCTTTTACTACAAAGAAAAAGCAAGGCTCAAATATCAACAGTACTGAAATTTAAGAAATTGTGCTGTAGCCTAAGCAATGACAGTGCATGGAAAATGCCTTTCCCTTCTTCTTGTTCTTTCCTCAAGACTTCATGTCTTCACCTCACAATGCCCTCATCATCCCTTCCCATCAACTCTTTACTTACATCCTGCTCAACTCTTGGACCACAGCTGGAGTTCTGTGATAAATAGGGGCTGCTGCAGTGCTCCAGCAACCTACAGCTCTAGACGGTTATAGCATCCCGAGAAGCTGTACTTACTTTTTCTTTGGGGTGTAAAGATTTGCAAAAATAATTGGTTAAAAACTGAACTGAAGTAGACTAAGCATCTTCTTAGGCATGCACAAGGACCCGGGTTCAATCACAGAGACTGGGCATGGTGGCATGCACCTGTAATCCCAGCCCTGGGGAGGCTGAAAGCAAAAGGATCACTGTGAGTCTGAGCTGCATAGTGAAATCCTGTGATAGATAAATAAATAAATAAATAAATAAATAAATAAATAAATAAATAGAGCTCAGTTGAGGCAAACTATCTTATACAGTATAAAGAAGACTTCACTGCCTGAATAATTTAATAAATCTGCACTTGATGCTTGTTCTTTGCAAGAGGGGTAAAGGAGTAATTATTGGAGCAGATATAACTTTACTCCAACAACACATAAGAATATGTTCTGTATTTCATACCATACTTTTTGAGTGAGATATTTTAGCATATTTCTTACAATTTTAGATGGATTTTCCATAGGCACAAAGATAAACATATCATCATTTCTTCATTAACTTACCTAAAAATTCTGGCATATTAGCAACTCTGAAGACACAGAGAAGATCGAGAGCAGGGAAATGGGCAAATACTCTGACCTGAGACAGGAGGATGAGTCTTTATGGACTTTTGCTAGGAGTGGAGTTTCAGGGGCAGGTTTAATGACACCCAAGGAGCTAATTGGAGGCTTCCTTTTGTGGGCAGGAAGGGTATAAGAAAGAGGTGTCCAGGGCTGCAGTTAGGAAGAAGGAAGAAGTGGTCGTTAGGATAGTGAGCTGTTGGTTTGGGGATTCAGCCAGTTCGATGGGGACCATGATAATTTAGCAGTCTGTACTTGGGCCTGAACTTATCATTCCTATCTTTTAGTTGCTATGAAGGGGCAGTGAATCTCTTACAATGCTTCCTGCTGATTGGGTACATCATCTTGAGGGTGAGGAGGGTGACAAGATGATGGTTTATGACCATATGGAAGCAAGTGCATGGTATTTTAGCCAGGACAAGAGGTTCATGGTCCAGAGTCTGGCAGTGAACAAAAGGACAAGCAGAAGCTAGGAAATCAGACACCAGATTGGAAAGCAATACATGAGTTACCCTATGACTTATGAACCCTTACTTAGGCAGAGGCATGCAGGCAATAAGAGTTGTGAAGACCACCCAGGCAACAAGGGCTCAGGATCCAGAAGAGCAGAGATTTCAAGTAGAGTCCAGTTGTCTGGGTACCGCTTGGCCCAAGTGATCTGGACCCATGAGGGCAGGCTGGATAGTAACTTTTACCACTGTTGCTGTTGAGAGGATGAACAAGTGGGGCCCTGTCTACATAGGATACAAACCCAGGCTTGGAGGATTTAAGATATATTAAATCTCCAGGAAATATAGATGGTGCTGATTGAGTTAGAAGCTACTGGTTGTGGGTGTCAGGCATTCACATGCGGTCCCAGCAAGTAGAAAGACACAGTGGGAATGTAGTCAGCAGGGAAGAAGCATTGCCAGGAAGGGGAAGTTATGAAGCAGAAAAGGTCCCCCATAAATGAGCTTGAATGAACGTAAGGAAGTGGAAGCCCTAGGGAGTCCTCTGAATCTAGTAGAAGCTAAGGGAGAGAGCTGAGTCCAAGGTGGGTACAGCTCCAGGATAAGTTTGGTGAAGTGGGTCATTAAAACCCCATTTGCCTGGATCCCCCACTGATGTTTAGGGTTATTGAATGTTAGGGAACACAGGGGAAGGCCGAGGGATCCTTGAGACAAACTAGTGCAGGGGTACCATTGGTGGCCTGAATAGGACTGGAAGTGTATGAGCTCTATAAGAGGGAAGAAGGAGGGAGGATCTGGCTGTGCATTGAGGTTGGGGACATAGGAGGAGCACTATGGGAAGAGAGATGAAAGAGAAGTGAAGCTTTTAGAGAGGATTTTTCCTCATAAGAGGTGTGGCATAGGTTGGGATGGCAAGGAAATTATGAGTAAAACACAGTGTTGGCAGAAAATGGGCCCTGTCTGAAGAGGTATGTAGGGTTGGCCAGCAACACCCACTATGGAGACTATAGATATAAAACAGTGACTTGAATACTCAGGAAGCACGTGTGTGGCTCTTGTGTCAACAAGAAAAGAGTGTCATACCTGAGATGTCCAGGGAGACTCAGAGCTTTGACAAAGATACCTTGATGGGGGTCATAGACTCCAAGCCCATCATTCCTCTTCAGTGGCAAGACCAAGCAGGTCAACTATTGATGGATCTGGCTTCAACGAGTTCTCCTGTCAGGGTAGATAATTGGATGACTTACCAGTTCTCTGGCAGACAGCACAATGGTATTTTTTGCTCTTTTAGATAGGGATCATTCCCTGTGGTAGCTGCAGGTTGGGGCAGACTCATGCCCAGTGTTCCTCTTTTCTGCCCTTGAAACCATCCAGGAGAGTCTCTGGTAGCAGCATTGTTTAGGCTCAGCATTACCTTGCCAAGGTCTGCTTTGATGGGAGTCCTGAGTGTCACAGCCAAAACTAAGCACTTGCGTATAGTTAATTTTTGTCTCACTTTATTGAAGATACAAAAGCCAGATTAAGTGAGTCTCATTGGTGGGGTTTGAGGGATGATATTTCTTTTTATAAGCTTGGCATGAATGTCAGGAGTGGATAGGGATAGAGAAGGCGAGTTAATAACAATTGTTTCTGTAGGAGAATCTGGGTCTATATTAGTGTACTTAGTTGGCAGCAATACACTTAATTATTAAAATTTAATCTGAGTATTAGGCACCTTGAAATATGAAGTGTAGCTAGGAAAGTATTATTTCTTAATAACCATGGATGTTCTAGTAGTTACATTGCTGTAGAATGCTGACAACAGTTGTATGATTTTGCAGCAATCATTTGATGTCAACAGTTCTACGTAGTAGCGCAGCATAACAGTCATGATGAATCCTTCAGTGTATTGAATCATCTTGGAATACACAGCATATATATCACACAAGTTTTGGTAAAAAACTATCATTTGATGGATGACCTTGTGTTGGCTTGATATGAACCTTTTGTTACAAATATCTGGAACATAACAGATGGGCATATGTTCAAGAAAATTTACATTGTAGAATACTGTACATTTGGAAGGTATGAATATAATGTATCAAACACATTTTTATGAGAAAAATCTATTTTTTTTTCTTTGAAAAACTATCTTTTAACCAATGACCAAATTATTAGGGGTGTCTTTCAAGAGACTTTGGTGACTTCCAATTAAGGAGCAAAGGTTGGCCATCCTTCTGTCCACTAATTGGAGTCCTGTCTAATAATCTTTTCCCATTTTAATGTTTTTGTTTAATTACCTTAAACCAATCTTGATATCACTTAGACCAGCTGGTAAACTAAAAGAAAACATGTTTTTAAGTCTACATTCTACACCTCAAATAAAAAGAGGAGCAGCTGTTCACAGAATGATATACAAACACATAAATACACAGAACACACAAATGAACATCTTTACAAAATCAGAGTGCACTCAAATATATACTTTTGACCAAGTTAGATTATAATAACTTTTTAAGTTTGTAATTATAAAATAACTAATCAGGACTTTTGTTAACTCAATTAATAGAGATCTCATAAGAATTTGAAAAGACATAAAGACCTCTTATTTATTGTTCCTATGTATCACAGATTGGCCGCAAGTTGGTGGCGGCCCAGCCACCTAGCTGGTGCTGCAGGTCGGTGGTCTGATATCACAGGAAGAGCAGCCACATGGTAGGGGTGGATGGTCACGTAGGGCTCAAAATGGCAGCAGTTGTCATGCGACTGGGTGACACAAGTTGATGCTATAACACTACAAGAAGAGTGACCCTACAGCGGTGGTGCATAGCCACATGGCATGAGATGACAGAGACCACACAGAAAATAGCCCCAGGACAGCGACACAGCCAAGGGAGTTACACAGGAGTGGATATGGAATGCAGGAGGAGGGGATGAAGGCAACTGAGGTTCTGATACAGAGGAGGAAAGAGATGGTAGAATCAGGGGAACTAGAGGCAAAGCAGAGGGCAGAGATGTTAGTACAGAGGGTGGAACCAGTAAAGATGCTGTGGGAGGAGACTGACAAGACAAAGTTATGGGCATAGGTAGTGGAGAGGGTAGGGGAATAGAAGATGGAGGAAGGTGGGAGGGGTGTGTCTTCAAAGTCAACAAAGGCTTTTAAGAGATTTTTGGTCATTTTCCATTACAATAATAGCAATTTTTAAAAATTACGCATTTGGGTTTGAGATAACCTCAGAATCCAAGGGTGTAGGTTCTTTAGGAGACAAAGAGCAGTGTGTGCTTTGAAGATGGGAAGAATATTTCTCCATGCTGACTGAATTAAAATGAGCCAAAAAGTAGGGAATAATCCTGAGGTCATTTCCTGCCATAAAGCCATCACTTTTTTAACCTGGAGTGAGTATTTGAAAGAGAGAAGGCCATTCACCTACTTAGCAATTGTTACTAGAAAAATCAGGGCCTGGAATAGAAGGATGAGGTGGGCTTCCCCACATGAGCTCACGATTTTTGAGAGGAGAGCGAAAAGATGCAGGACTTCCCCCAAAACACAAGCTTTTATAGCTTTCCTGTGTGGATTGAGGTTGGCCAGTGTTAGACGTGAGCTAGCAATGGCAGATGGCAAAAGCAGAAGCAGCAAGAGGCTCAGTGAGGGAGTTCAAAACTCCGACAGGGAATGGACTGGGAGCTACTTGACTCACTGGTCCAAGTCACATCACCAAAAATGTAAGATTTGAACAGCAGCAGTGGTAGTAGTCACCTGGCAGAGAAGTAGAAATAAGGGGGAGAGAAACCCTTTATTAACTCTGAAGACACAGAGAGAATCAAGGGCAGCAAGATGGCAGATCCTCTGATCTGAGTTAGGGTGAGACTTTATGGACCTTTGCTAGGAGTGGAGTTTGACATGCAGATTTAATGACACACAGAGTTAATGGGAGGCTTACAGAAGAGGTAAAAGGAATTTTTGTCCATTGCTGGAGTGGGGAATGAAAAGAAAGTCGTCATTGGGAAGATAACATGCTGTTTTGGGGATTCAACCATGTGGAATCAGGACCATGCTAATTTAGCAGTTTGTACTCAGGCCAGAAACAATCAAGAACAATAACAGGCAAATAATATAAAAGTCCCCATATGAGAAATAAGTGACATTCAGTTCTTCATGTTGATGTATAATTCCGACAGACAGCTAACAATAATAGAATTCTATAGCCAATAACATTTGATCGATCACTGAGACACACACTTCTAATTATAAACATGCATATGAAATGAAATTGTATCTTGATTATTTTTCTTGTTGATCAAGTCAACACTGACTTCATTGAAATCAAGTTTTATTTTAAAAAAAGAATACTTAAGGTCCCAGTACACAATAAGCATTCTCTGAATAAATATTAACAGTCCTTGTCAAATTCCTATCATTTTAAAATGACATTATGGATTATTTCTAATGGTGTTTGGTTTTACTATTTTTTATTCTCTTTAAAAATAAAAATGCATGATCACTGCTGGGATGTAGTCAAATTCAACTACACTATTATTTTAAAACAATTGATTTTCATTTAAATTATCAAAAACTCATAATATCCAGGACTGGGGAGATAGCTCAGTAGTATAAGCACTTGCCTGGCAAGCCCAAGGGCCTGAGTTCAATCTCTGAGTCTAGAAAAAAAAAAACCTAGTAATACCCTCCTAAGAAATTGAAACAAGTAAGGACAAACAAGGTTGTATACCTTGTCAGAGATGTCACAGAGACTCTGGGCTAGAGCTCTTGCACTTTGTGCTGCTCCACCCAGCTGCATTCCTGATCCTCATAGGGTTACTGAGGAGTGAAACTTAAACAAAATAAAATCAAATGCTCTCCCACCAGCCCTTGTGTTCACAGCACTATGTAGTACTGTGTCCGTTTATTGGAATAATTTCCTGGCAAGCTAGAATTAATTTTCTTTTAAAAAAGAGAGATCCAGGAGAATCACATTTCTGTTTGTACACTACAGCTTATTGTCACCTATTGGATTTACCCCTAAAATAATTGACTACCATGCAATGTATTTTGTAATCAGACAATATAAAGGTTAGAAGATTATTTTCTGATTGATTTTTTTATCCCCCATCTTGAACATTGTTTATTTAGCATTTGCAAATTTCTAGAAGAACAATTTATATCTGAAATATGTACTTCTAGACTAAAAGTGAAATATTTACTTTTTAAGATGATGAGATATAATACAATTCAAATGTGGAGGTCCATCTGGGTGACTCCTTGAAAGAGCAGCAATTATCCCTATTTCAATTTTGGCTCACGTGTGAAGATTGATAGGCTGGACCCTATTTCAATGTATTGATACGTACAGAGCGGGCTAGGACTTTTCCTTATCCCTTCAGCTGGCTTTAGGCACTGCATGTAGGTTCAGCTAAGGTGCTAGTGGTAGTCTTGAAGACTGCAAGAGTGTTTCCTCAGAGGTTTGGAAGTTTACACACCAGAGCTGAAGCACTGATTGCTCAACATTAGATACCGTCTCAGTTGTGCAGATGGTAGCCTGTTCTCCATATCCTCCTCCCTGAAAATCACGGAGTTAAGTGCAGGCCTCCTACCCAGCCCAGGACACTGGCACTCACCTGATTCCCACCGTTCTCCCAGTCACTCATCCTCAAGCCAAGCCCTTCATCATGAATGCATAAAACCTGATGTAAACCTTGGGCCAAGGCCTTTGTTCCAGTTAGCCATTATCACTGGTGTACTGAGGACCCCTTGGCTCCCCGTAACAAATAGGCCTTACTGTCCTTATTCTCCTCTTGGATAGCACTGAGTGTAGTAGACTACAATTAATTTGATAGGCTTAAAAAAGTTTATTCACGGGATTAGAAATATAAACTTCCTGGACTGAAACGAGGACCATAAAGGGCTCCATATATTCAAAAACTTTTATTTACAAATTTTTCTATTTGACAGAACCTTGGGAATCCATATTGCCCCCTTAGATCACAAAATTTTACAGCATTCTTTGAGAAGAAAATGCATTTCCATGATAAAAAATATTAGCAAATTCTGCAATGTCTGATTTTGAAGAATCAAGGTGCACAGGAGAATACTGTAAGTTTTAAGAGTCCTTCAGGAAAGAGATTTATGTAACAGCTTAATCCATCATTGCCAATTTATTGAGGTTGCAGTTGTTTTTTTATATGATGTGTATCAGTGTTGCTCATGTGTGTGCTTTTGGTAAGGGTTTGGAAGTGATAACATAAATTATGAATAGGAGGAAAAGCCATGGAATTAAAAAGGAATCTGTGTAAGTACAATGCATACTTATACTCAAAAGAAGAACTGTGAAATTGTATAGATTTTCAACTCTATCCTTTCGCTCATTGCCACATCATTTACAATGTCCCAAATATGAAAAAAAACCTAAATATCTGTGACAAATAAGTAGATAAAGAAAATGTTGTACATATATTCAATGGAATATTATTTAGCCATATGAGGAAGGAAATCCTATTATTTACAGTACCATGGTGAATCTGGAGGACATTGTGCTAAGAAAAATAAGCCATTCATTGAAGAACAATGCTGTATGGCCTCATGGCTCGGTGAAATCTAAAGAAGGTGAACTCATGGGCACAGAATAGAATGGTATTTTCAGTGACTCATGTTGTGAGGAAATAGGATAATGTTGCTCAAATCATAAAAGCTTTCATTTACATGACAGGTAAGCATGCAGGATCAAATAGGTACCAATAGATGTGTCCATAAATTTGATTATTGTGGTCCTCTACACAAGATGTATGTGAATCAAATCATCACATTGAACTCTTATCTACAATCATTGTGGACTAAGAATTTTACAACTTGGAAAAAGTAAAGCGAAGTTGGAGGCTGTTTCAGTCCATCCGTCCAGTCAGAAGGAGCCACACTGAACAGCAGCTGGCAGGAAGCCTTCAGGCTGAGGGTAGTGAAGCCATTCCCCAGAGGCCATCCACCATGCTGCCCCCCTGTGCAGGCTCTGGAAGTCACAGTCTGACAAATCCGGAGGAAGGCATTTATTCACATCACAATCCCAAATTCAGATCCTTGTTTTCCAGAGTTTTACATAGACCAATATGAGACATCGGATGAATGAAAGCAGATCTACTGATTTAGATCTACTGAGTGCAGCAAGCTAGTACACATTTGGTATTTGAATTCTACACATCACTTTACTCTGATTATCTTAGATGAAAGTTCTTTTTCCTTTGAACATAGCATATTATCTTCTATAAGTTAATTGCAGATGTTTATGGAGGATTGAAAAATATATTGTTGTGTGTGACTGCAACTCCATACCAAGTACAAAACAAACAGTGAACATTTTTGAAGCAAACAAGATAATATTCTAAGAGAAATATGCTGTTTTAATGAGGATAATGTCAGGTACTTTTCTTTTGAATAATGTCACAGATGTTAATTCTTTATTCAAAAACAATCTTTGAAACAAATATTAAAAATTATAGCAACAAGGAGACATGAATATCATTCTGTAATTGTCTTAAAACTATTCAAACCACATGGAAAAGAACACAGATTTTATATCCTTGTTTTCTAACTAAAGTAAGAGGGGTGGGGAAGGAAGGCAAATGGAAAAGGAAAGAGAATAGGAAGAAAAAATTGAAAGGACCCTTTTGTAAATAAGGAAGGAAAACATGGTTGAAGGGAGGGAAGGTAATGCGGGGAAAAAAGTATCAAGATTTATTATGGACAGGTATAAATCCCCATGCAGAATGTGATTGCTCTGTACATACAATGCACCAATTTAATTAGCAAAAAGCTACAGGCCTGCACTGCCAAAAACAACAAAATAAAATACCCTACACTAATGAATGATATCTTCTGTCTGCTACAACCTCATTCCACATCAAAGAACTATAGTACTTTCTAATTATTCCTAGTTTACTTTTATGTTTGCATAGATTTTGATTTAAATATTATACTCAATATTTTTTTCTTTCTTGTATTTTGTTTAAACAATAAAAGCAGTCAACATGATTCAGAAATTGAACCAAACTTTGAAAGAACAGAAAATTTCTTCTGGCCTTCATTGCCTACCATCTAAAATCAAAAAGAATCTTTTGTAAGTTTTAGAAAATAAATACTTGTTTGGAGCAACTATTTCTAGGAGAGAGGTTACATAAAACCAGAATCTACCACTTGCCTCTCGGAAACACAATCAGTGCAATGGTTAAACATGAGGATCAAGAGGCCAGTGAGCTAGCTCAGTGGTCTAAACCCTCTGCTCAAGCAAGTTTAGGTGAGTGTGCACGGATCGTGGTTTGATCCCTGGCACATATTGCACCAGCCCAGCCCTTAGGTTGGGCTAAACCAACCAAACACCAAAAAATAATAATAAAGTCAATAAGTAAATAAAGATAATGATCAAGACCAAAAGCTACCTGGGTTTAATCTCCACTTGGCTCTCATGAACAAATTATTATTTTGAGAAGTGTAAGGGAGCTGCTAAAATTAGATTTTGGACAGTCTCTCCAAGCTAGTCTCTGAAAAATGGGACAAGAAAACTCTGCATTATTTTTAAATGAATACTTAATTGAGCATGTGTCAGGTGATATTCTTAATGTTTTCCCATTTTGTTCCACATTGGAACCTAGTGACCCATATATTAGAACTCATGATTTACAAATAGAGAAGCTGACGCAGAGTGGTCTCTGCAGGGTCTGGGATTGTACCTCGGAAGGCTGCAGCTTCTAGAAGTTATTGTCCCCCCTTAGCCGAGGAATTCTAAAGTGAGGATGGAGAAGACGCAATTTTTAATGCTAATGTGCACTAGGGAATATTAAGAACTATACATAGTAACCAGGTTTCCCAGACTTGTTACAAAATTGAGAAAAATATTCTCCCAACACTCTCATAGGAATTTTGTTGAATGGAACAAGTCTCTAGAGGACATGCCTTAAAAATAATAACTTATTTGCATAGATTGGGCTGTCATAAAAAGAATTCATTAACAGGTTAGAAAAAAATAGCTAGGAATGACATAAAATCAAAGATATTAAATACCAGTTCTAAGCAAATTATTGTGAAAGAAATAAAATGTTTATTTTTGTTTTTATTTTCTAATCTTTAATGCTCTGATTTAGATTTTTCAAAAAATTCAAAACTAACCAGGCATGGCGGTTTACACCTGTAGTCCCAGTACTCAGGCAACTGAGTCGGAAAGATCACTGGGAGTTCAAGGCTGGCCTTGGCTGTGACATGAGTTTAAGACCAGCCTGAACTGCATAAGGAAATCTTATCTTGCCAGTCTTGGCAAAAACAAGAATAAATAAATGAGTAAAAACAAAAATGGGAAAGCAGTTTTTTTCCAACTTGATGTATGAAGCTTTAAACAACTTATTTAAGATTCCATGACATCTTTTGCAATTGCAAGCACTATTATCCAGTCTGAATAATTGTTTCCCTCCTACCTAAGTCCCTTTAGAATGTAGTTGAAAGAGATATCTCTGATGTAAACCATTATAGTTATTGTTCCTATTAGGCAATTGATCCATTAACTTCCAAAGGTGATGCATTTCAGTACTGGATAAAATATTTGCTTTTATATAATCTCATTAAGAGATCTCTGGAGCCTTCTGAATGATATAATTTACATGAAGACTGATTTAATAATTGCAAGTGCTACCAAGATTTAACAGGGAGAATAATAGGCAACACACCATTATAATTACAGATATGTTCATAATCCTTTTGGGCTTCCAAAATACCTTCTCAAATCTGATCTTCAATACTTCTTGAAACAGGAAGGTAAATGTCCTTATTTTTGGAGACAATAGTTATGTTCTGTAAAAATGTAAATTATAGAAATTCATATAGATAGAAACTAGCAAAAGAGGTTCTTTATTTTATTCTAAATTTTCTGCACTTAATCCTGTTTCATTATTTTTTAAATTAAATTTTATCAGGACTAGCCAGATAGTTCAAAGGACTAAGGCACCCTCTTAGGCAGGCACAGGGACTGGGGTGCAATCCTCAACGTTGCCATGCCCGCCCCGTCCCCATGGCATGCTGAGATAGTAAAGGAGACTGGGTTTGTGTTTGCACACCTGTCATTCCAGCATTTGCTAGGCTAAAAACAGGAGGATCACTACAAATCTGATCTGTGTAGTGAAACCCTGTAGTCCCTGTACTACATACATAAAAATTAATTAATGAATTTATTAATTAAATTTTATCTTAGAATGCTTTTTTTATTTTAAGACCAGGTTATTTGTAAACAGATTCATAACATACATTTTCACTGCAAAAAAATGAGTGAAAATTATCCACTTGTCTTTATATTGTCTTTGCTTTTAAATAAATTTGGGAAAATGCAGTTTTTTAACTTGCCTTCTGGGCTGAGCCCGGGATTAAACACTCCTAGAAAGGGGTTGCAACTTTGACTCAAAATATCTGCTTCTTGCTTAGATCTCTATTTTTGAATTCTTAATGTAAAGGTTACAGTAATGCATATGTGAACAAATGAATGAACCCAGAAACGAGTGAATGAATGCATGATTGAATGAATGAATGAATGAACAAAATGCAGAAACATGGACACCTACCTTTGTTTTAAAATGCAAAATGCAGTAACAGCCTCTTTCTCAGCCTCCTCCTTCCAGCCTGACACCCCACCACACAGACGGCAATCAGGCATCACACAAAACTTCCTACGAGAATCTTGTTCCTGGCTTTGTGCTCTCAGCTTAATGACCCAGAGCTCAGAAAAATTAATATCACTAGGCAAGGCTATTGTGCTCATTCTGCTGGCATATGTGATGTTTTAATGTAAAAGTAGTCATTTCTGTGCCAATGACATTTGTAGCTATTAGTAAAATAGGCTCTCCTTCAGGGAATTTAGAGGAAAGGGCACTTAATTAAGGATTTGGGCCTATCCAATCCACAGTTAAACATGCTCTTGGCAAGGTGCTTGATTTTGTTGCCATGGTATGCTGTATGATATTTCCTCATTAAACAAAAGTGTTTTTTCAAGGATACTTGGTTACTTCTTAGTAGATAAAAACACTGGCAAGCAGGGCTATACATTTTTCTCCTCTGGATCAATCATTGTAAGTCTTTTTACCATGAACTTCAATGTAAATGAATACGTTGCATGATGTTCAGTGTCACAGATATTATAAACCAGGCACAAAATAATAAATAAATAGAACCCAAAGTAGAAACTAGCCTGAGAACTGGTAAATATCATCTTCTTCCACTCAAATAGTAGGGTTTTTTTTTTTTTTTTTTTTTTTTTTGCCTTGGAAAAGTTATCATTTTTACGGCCAATTTTTTGGATGAAGATGTTTTCAAACAGTAGTTTTTGAAATCACATTGTTTCATATTTAAGCTTAAGGCTCTTCCTCTTGAACTGGCTTTACGCTGTTGCTGAAACATGCCTATGGTCCAGAGGGCGGAGACTGGCAGTTGGATGCACGAATGCACGCCTTGACCTCACCCTTTGGTAGGTTGTATGAGCTGTATTGGTCTCAATGTTCCTATTCCCTAATTTTGACGTTAGGAAAACAAGGAAGTTAGTCATCTCTGCGATCATGTTTTAAAATCAGAAGAGTCCTAAGGACAGGCTGAGGACGTGGGAGTACATGGTAGTATAAGATCGGAAAAATAATGTTTAAAGATAAGGTAGTGGGGCTGGGGAGATGGCTCAGTGGAAAAAGCACTTCCCTGACAAGTGTAAGGGCCTGAGTTCAATCCCAGGTTCTGTCAAAAGAAAGAAGAAGAAGAAGAAGAAGAAGAAGAAGAAGAAGAAGAAGAAGAAGAAGAAGAAGAAGAAGAAGAAGAAGAAGAAGAAGAAGAAGAAGAAGAAGAAGAAGAAGAAGAAGAAGAAGAAGAAGAAGAAGAAGAAGAAGAAGCTAACATGAGGTAGTGTAGCAAAGGAGTTAGGGAGCAGTATGTTGGGGAGCTAGCAGT
>PVKA01006610.1:0-82581 GCA_004027165.1 Ctenomys sociabilis | reverse complement strand
AAAAAAAAAAAAAAAAAGAATAATTGAAAGACTGCTATTGTATACCTTTTTTTTCTCCTGTGTTTGTTTTCCCTATTTGGTGGGTTCTTTCCATTCTCATTCATAGAGTTGTGATCATTTTGATCTCTCTCTACAATATGTTTTAGTAGTCTGTATAAGGTTGGCTTTGTTGTCATGAAATTCTTTAGTTGTTCTTTGTTATGAAAGTATTTCACTTTTCCATTAAACTTGAAAGAGAGTTTTGCAGGGCATAGTAGTCTGGGCTGGTATTTGTCTTCTTGCAAGATTTGTAGTACTTTGCCCCACGCTCTTCTTGACTTGATTTGTGAAGAGAAATCTGCTGTTATTCTGACGGGTTTTCCTTTGCATGTGATCTGTTTTTTTTCTCTAGCAGCTTTTAGTACACTGTTCCTGTGCTGAATTTCTGGCACCTTGATTATTATATGTCTGGGTGTGTTTTTAATTGCGTTGATATTATTTGGAGTTGTATATGCTTCGGTTACTGAATGTCAGATTGTTGTCCCATATTTGGGAAATTGTCTGCTATTACTTCTGCCCATGTTCTTTTTATATCATTTGTATTGACTCCTTGTTTCTCATTGATGCCTATTAGTCTCATGTTGTTCATCTTTGTATCATCTTGCAGATGTTGAATTATTTTTTCCTGTATCCTAGTTGTTTTTAACAGATATTATTTTACCTTTTCACTAGCTACAATGGTGTCTTCAAGGTCTGAAAGTCTATTTTCACTTTCATTTAAAAGGCTTTCCCAGCTTGTGATTGAAGTTTTAATTTTCTATCACTTTTAATCTGCTTCATGCATTCTATTTCTTTCCTGCATTGCTCATTCAAGGATTCCATAATTTTTCTTTTTTCCTCTATTTTTTATTAGTGTGTTCTATAGAAGCACTAAGTGCTTTTTTCATTATAATTATCATTTCTTTTTTTACTTCTGAAATTATTTCTGATCTGATTTCATCTATATCTTTCTGCAGTTGTTTCTTTACTCCAGACAGTATTATTTCAGAGATTTCAGTTGTGTGCTTTCCGCTTTCTTCTATGCTATGATCTCCTGTGTTTGTTCTGGGTGGGCTTGGGGCCTGAGAATGCATTTGGCTCCTCCCCTTCGTCATTTTGTACAGCGCTGTGTCCTGACCTTTGCTGTAGAGCTTTTTTGGGGGGAGGGGACCAGGGACTGAACTCAGGCCAGTGCACTTGCCAGTACTGAGCCATCTCCTCGGCCCCCTGCTGTAGAGCTTTGGTAGAGTTATTACCTTAGCACCAGCTCCAGATCTACCAAGTTCAACCTTGTCCAGGTGGATATGGCTTGGGTCTGGCTGCTGTGCTCCACTTCTTCCTGGCTGGAGTGAGGATCTGGGGGGCCCAGGGTGGTACCACCTATTATTTACCTTTTATGTATTTGGTACAGGGTCTACAAGATCTCACTACACAGACTGGACTCGTAGTGATCCTCCTGGCTCCAGGTACTGGGATTACACGCGCGCCACCACGCCCAGTCGCAACAGCGGCCTCAACCTGCCTCGGGGGCGGGGCGGCACTGCATGGTAAGATAGGGATCGAACCCCATCCCTGCATCTCCCAAAGTAGGTACTATAATCCACTAAGCTATCTGGCCAGCCCGAGTGCCAGCATTTTAAAAAGCTCTCTTTGGTGGTTGTTTGGGCCAGCTGGCTCTGTGACCTTGGGCAGTTTACCAAACTTCTCTGCCTTTCTTTTTCTTCTTCAGCAAATAGGAGCCTTGATAACTTCTTCACAGGGGCATGTAGGTGAAATATGACTAGAGAGCCCCCTAATGCAGGAGGTTGCCACAACAATTGCTCAGTTAACAATAGTAACAATAGCGCACGTGTGTTACCAGTAAAATGTATGTGTATTACAGCATAATCATAGGAGCTAGGGAGACGGCTCAGTGGAATCAACGTCTACCTGGCATACACAAGATCCTGAGTTTGATCCCCAGTGCCAGAAAAAAAAAAAAAAAAAAAAAAGGAAAAAGATACAATATAATTATGACATCATTACCTTGTAATAATAATGAATGTATCTTACATTGTAACCGTAATGAGTATGAATTTTTATGCACAAGCTGGGTTCCAGTCTCAGCCTTCTAGATGGCTTTAGCTCACAGGGAGGGTAAAAGATGTTGGAAGCCACCAAGTTGGTGGTGAGATGAAAAGGAGATAGACTTCGCAACAACCGTGACTGCGGAAAAGCATCCTATTAATTACAATCCGGTCAGCGACGATTCTCCTGCCTTTTGCTCGGCTCTTCACATGCACGGAGCTTTTTCACACCCGTGCGCTTCGTTAATTTTCTCAGCTTTAATTTTCTCTGGGGTCGGCCAAGTCATCTCCCTTGTTTAGACGAGAAGGGAAGGCTCAGAGACTGAGAGGAGCTGACCCAAAGACGCACAGCGGCCCAGGATGGAAAGTGCGCCCAAAGGGAGAAGCTGCGGTCCCCGGCCACAGGCCTCTGAGGAGGATGAGGGGCAGGACCCCGGCGCTGTAGCGCAGACCCGGGGGAGGTCCAAACCCCGGCAAGGGTTGTGGGCGGTGCGGGGGGCGCGGCTCTGAGCAGGGGCGGAGGCTGAGCGAGGAGAGGGCACCACCCTCGCCACCCCGCGTCCCCTCCTCCTTCCCTCTCCAAGCACGCGGTCCCACAGCTCCCGTACGGCTTTTGGAGCCTGAGCTGGGTGCGGAGTGGGAGGCGGGGGGGCATCCCAGAGGGGATTCCCCCCTCCCCCGGCCCCCTAGTGCCCCCGTGCCCACGTGAGCGAACGGCCAGCCCCGATCCCGCCGGTTGCGCACCGAGTCCCGGCTGCTCGCCGGTGCCTCCGCGGTCGCTCGCTTCGCAGTCCGTGCTGCACGTCCCTGGCGGGTCCTAGCGGCCCTGGCCGGGCGCTTTGCCGGGCTCCGGCTCCTGCATCGGGGGCAGCGAGCAGGCCAAGGCAGGCAGGCCGCCCCCGCCGCTCCGGGCGCCGGTGAGTGAGGCGACAGTGGTGCGTGCTCGGGCCCTGGGGTTCCGGGCAGGTGCGGATGGGGGACGGTAGAGTAAGGCAGGAGGGTGGACCTCTAATCTGTGCTCCTCACTGCCCCTGAAGTGCTCTCAGCAGCAGTACCCGTGGATGACCTCCTGAGTTTGCCATCGCCTTGGTTTTGCGGGGTCTGCCACCCATCTCCCCACCTCCCCAGGCGCGGGCCCTAGCTCCGGTTGACCCTTCCCGAGCCTGAGGCTGGCTGTGTTCTAAGGGTTTTCTCTTCTATGGGGTCAACCCATCAATTCAAGGGACATCTACTGTGGGTGAGATGTAAAGGAGGTTTAGGTGTGAATGGGTGTGTGTGAGTGCGTGAGGCTGAATTTATGAGTGGAGTTGCCCTCTGGAAGAGCTAGCTGTGTGTGGTCTAGCTGTCATGATGAATTTGAATGATATTTTGTGTTTTATCTTCTAAAGTGTGTGTGTGTGTCTGTGTGTGTCTGTGTATGTGTGTGTGTGAAAGAGAAAGAGGGAGACAGAGAGGAATGTACAAAAAAATCATTGTGTGGAGTTTAAATTGTAAAGGGTAGTTGTGCAGGACATGAAAATATGTTTGCGGTTGTGTCTGATGGTGTGCATGAATATGGCAGTGTGTGTCTCTGTGATTTGTGTGGCTAGAGTGGCATGCACAGAGCTGAACTTCTGAAGATGTGAGTAGGCTGTGCGTTTGAAGAATATGTTATGTGTGGGGTTGTATGTCAGTTGCACACGACAGGAGTGTGAAGTTGTGTGTGCAAGTTTGCAGGTGCAGTGTACATGGGTGCCTCTCCATCTCTCCCTCTCCTCACACACTCCTCTGGCTGGCACAGCACGGAGATAAACTGTGCAGAATGTGTTCTTATTCTACCCATTGAGCTTGTGATGGCAGCATCTGATGAGGTGTACTAAGTTAGAGGCCAGTAAAGAGGAGGCAATTTAACTCATAGCTTCAAGCTACATCAACAAGAAAAAGAAGGAAAGAAAAGACAGACTGTTCCACATTCCAGTCCTGTGTGCTGAAGATCACCGGAATGACCACAGTGGGACCAGCCAGCCAAGAAGCAGCGAAAGCATCTCTTTACGGCTGTACCTCCTGTTCCAGGACTTTGCTTGCTTCGTGCTGTCCTATCCTTACCTGTTGCCTATGATGTCAACATTTAAGTTTCTTTTCCCCCAAACTTTATCACGTAAATCATCCTGGATCCTTTAGGGCTGGCTAACATCTTTCCCACGTCTTATGTGATCATGCTACTGGTGACTTAGGAAGTTCGTCCCAGCACTGGTCCTTTATTTTTTGGTTGCATCTGTACAGCTCAGTTAGCCTGTTATCTGCAGAAACCTCTTAGGGACAAGAGTTGTAACACTTGCTCAGCTTTAGGGATCAGGAGGCCCTGCGTTTCTTCCTCCTGTTTCCAAGGTACCAGAATGTATTATCACATCTGAGTCCTGGGTTGGGAGGATGAGGAGGGGAGTCCACCCTTGAACCCCTCTCTCTATAGAAACTGGGGATGCTGGAAGGGCTATTTTTTGAGCAAGGAAGCATGAGAAGGTCAAGAGAGCTAGAATCAGGTCTAGAAACAACAGGACCTGGGCCAGAAAAGAATCCCCTGAGGGGCCAATAGAGATTCCAGAAGGCCCAAGTGGATGTTAAGGTCCTGAGAAAACTGTAGGTAATCAAGTGTTTTTAAAAATTAATAACTACTTTAGTCAGGTGTAATGGCATATATCTGTAATCCCTGTACTCAGGGAAGATGAGCTAGGAGGATCACAAGTTCAAGACCACTCTGGGGAACTTGTTGACTTAGTGACATCTTGTCTCAAAATAAAAAAAAAAAAAGAAAAAGAAAATAAAAACAGCTGAGCAAGTAGCTCAGTGTGAAGTTCCTGGGTTCTGTCTCCAGTATAAAAAATATGTTACACTTTGTGCAGAGAAAGGCAAATGCTGACTATTCCCGCCCAAACATGCAAGGTAACAAAACTGATGTCATAAAAGGTGGGAGTTACAATAGCAGTCAATAATGAGTGGGAAAGTGGACAAAGCGGAGCCAGACAATGAGAGCAGAATGGTTAGACGGGTGGTCTAAGTTGTGGTGTTCTATAGCATAAGAGGATGGTTACAATTTATAATTCAAGTATATGTTTTATAAAGAATTGAAAAGTTTAAGCCAGGCGTGGTGGCGCATGCCTGTAATCCTAGCACTCGGGAGGCTGAGGCAGGAGGATTGTTGTGAGTTAGAGACCAGCCTGAGCTACCAAATGAGCTTAAGTCCAGCCTGAACTGCATAGTGAGACCCTGTCTCAAAACAGACAAAAAATAAAAAATAAAAAAAAGAAAAGTTTAAAAGGCTCCCAAAGAAATGTTAAATGCTTAAAGAGATGGAAATGCTAATTACCCTAATTTGATCATTACGCTATTCATATCTTAAATAAGCACACTGCACCACATGGATATGTACAATTACTGTGTTTCGATTAAAAATAAAAAATTAGCATTATTTTAAACTGACAAATCACAATGGCATATATTGAGAGCAGTGCAGACAGGACTGACAAAAGCGGGTAAGACAGTCTCCCACTGCAGCAATTTTCTTTCTCCTTGTTTTGTGTTTAGTGAGTTTCTGCATTTATCTGTCACATTTGGCATCTGTTCTGTAACTACCCTGGGATGTTCTAAGAATCAGGTATGTGGGGCCAGGTAAGCCATGAGTCAGCACTAGGCTAGCTCCTGAAAGATGGAGTAGGTATTTGAAATAAAGAGCTAGCGTATGCTTTTCTCTTGGTTTTGGGTGGAGGGGTGGGTCAGCATTTCTTTTAAAGGACTAGCGGGAAAATATTTTCAGCTTCTCAGCTCACACCATCTATGTTCCAAGAATTCAACTCAGTCGTTGTAGCCTGAAAGCAGCTATACATAATATATGAAAGGACATGATTTTGTGCTAATAAGACTATTTGCAAAACTAGGGAGTAGGCCACATTTGGCCTGTGCTTTGTCAACTGCTGCTCTGTGCAGTTGTCCTTAGGTATGTGCAGGGATTGGCTCCAGTTATCTCCAGGGATATCAAAGTCCTTAGAGACTGAATTCCCTTATATAAAGCGACATAATATTTGCATGAGATACATGTACATCCTCCTATATACTTTAAATTCTGACTAGATGACTAGAACACTTAATCCAGTGTAAATGTTATATGAATAGCTGTTCTATTATATTGGTGAGGGACTAATGAAAGAAAAAAGCTGTACATGCCCAAGCTCAGTATAGAAGCATTTTAATTTCTTTTAAAATCAGAAAAACAATGGTGAAACTTTCAGGTCAAAGAAAATGCTTTAAAATGTGATATCAATAAACCCATTCTTTACATTGAAGCAAAATTTGCATAACAAAATCAAACGTTGGAAAATGGCATTCAGTGGCATTTAGATTTCTTTCTTCTTCTTTTTTTTTGGCACCGGGAATCAAACTCAGGAGCTCACGCTTGCTAGGCAGTCACTGTGCCACTGAGCTGTCTCCTCAGCCCTTCAGTGGTATTTAATACCTCTTCAATACTATGCAGTCCTCACCACTACATAGCCCTAAAATAACACAGAGGCTCTTTGATTTGTGCTAGTGGGATGTCTGGATGAACCCACTGTAAGCTGAAGATTTTGTAAGTAGAAATGCATTGAAGAGCAGAGGCGGGGGAGTAGCTCGGTGGTAAGCATTTGCACGCTTGCCTAGAATGTGCAAGGCTCTGGATTCCATCCCCTGCACTGAATCAAAACAACAACAACAAAAACCCAACAACAACGAATACACCAAAACGTATGGAATCTGCCTCCAAGCACCACAGTTTAGAAACACACCACGGTAGAGCATCAGTATTTCCCCTTGTGATTGATGGGCGGACAGGGAGCTGTGGCTTGTTGCCAACACCAGATGTCACCAGCATGGGCTGAGGATGTAGCTCAGCAGCACAGCGCCTGCCTGGCAAGTGTGAAGTCGAGAGTTTGATTTGTGATACAAAAAAGAAAAGTCACCAGAAAGTATTATATGGCTCATAGTTAGCCTGGGGAAAAGATCAAGGTTCAAAGTACAGTTTCTATCAAATGTGTATCACTTTTTGTGCCATCGGAAAGTCAAAACATTGTGAGTCAAGACTGTATATATTTATCTTTATACACTGCAGTTATAAAGTATAATTTTAATGTGCTTTAAAGATTTTTAACAGAAGGGATCCAGGAAAGAAAAAGTTCCTCAGGTTCACGAAACTCAGTTTCTAACCTCCCCACCCCCTGTACATGTGAGCTGTTTCATTGAGAAACAGATGGGCAGATTTTTATTTTTATGGGCATTTAATTTAGTATTTATGAAAATATAAGCTGGGCATAATAGTACATAGCTGTAATCTCAGTACTCTAGAGGTTGAGGCAAAAGGTTTGCAAATTGAGCAATTCGGCAAGATCCTGTCTGAAAAAAAAAAAAAGGCTGGGGATATAGCTCAGTGTAAAGGTACTGGGTTCAATTCCCAGCATGGCAAAAGAAAGAAAGAAAAGGAAGAAATGAAAAATAAGCCCCAGGTTTGAAGACTTCCTAGTTTGTCCTACAGACCTCAGTGCCAAGACCCACAAGTTGCATATTGAATAGGTAATTTTTATAAAAAGGTCAATTATGAAGCAACTAGAACTTCTCAGTTACAGAAGTATTTCCCTGGGTTCTGCTATGGCCCACACATATTTTCTCTTGTGGGTTTTCGTATTTCCCCTCAGAAATTGGTTTTATTTGATGAACCCAACTCTTAAGTTTCTCAATAAAAAACAAAACAAAATAAAACAAACAAACAAACAAAAAAAACACTTCAATTTGTAATCTACGTTTCCACGTTTGATATTTAAAAAAGTAAACAGGGTTGCAATCCAAACGTAGAGAGGAGATACAAAAGTGAATCTTGGGAAGTAAGCCAGCATGGTTTCTGACATCCTGGGAAACTCCTCAAGAATTGTCACCCTACCTTTCCCAAGTGACTCCCCTCTCTCTGTTGCTCCTTTGGGCATGCTGAGCAGTTACACTTATTGGGCACCTGCAGTTTGCCTAGTGATTTTTGTCCTTTTCAGAGGTCAAAGGGAGTGGTAGGGGCAGACATCAAAGTATGCTTGCTAATTTGGGGGAGCAGTCCCAAGGTGCTTTAGGGTTCTGCCACTGGCATTTAGCCAAGGCTTGCTAGTTTGGTGTGAGGGCTGCCCCAGCCCCGCGGTGGGCTGGTACGAGCTCAGTAAAATGAAGAGGGGTCTGGAAGCAGGAAATGGCAACAGCGCCATTACTTTGTGGTTTTCTGCCCTGCCTCTTCTCAGTCATGTCCAGGACCTTTGTTGCCAGGACCTCAGCTGGAACTCTGGGCTCCCAGGCATCCCAGCCCCCGAGACATCGCCCCTCCCGTCTTCCAAAGTTCCTCCCCACCACCCTGCCCAGTCCGTTTGCGTACGTCCTGGCTTCCGTGCCCTCCCTCACCAGACCCGGGCTCCTGTGTCCCCCGCAGATAGACGATGAGCAGCCACGGCAACAGCCTGTTCCTGCGGGAGAGCGGCCACCGCCTGGGCCGGGCGGGCTGGCTGCAGCGGATGCGGGACAGCCTGCAGCAGAGGGCGCTGCGCACGCGCCTGCGCCTGCAGACCCTGACCCGCGAGCGCGTGCTGCGCTTCCTGCGTCGCAATGCCTTCATCCTGCTCACCATCAGCGCCGTGGTCATCGGTGAGCTTTGCCTGCCTGAGGCGGGAGTGGGAGGGCACTTCCGGGAACCTCTTGGCTCCACCCCTTCGTTCTCACTTGCCCTTGATGCTCCCTTAGTTCTCTTTAGAGGACACACCTGTGCGCACACAATGTTGTATGATCCATGTCCTTAGGCTTATTCAGACACAGTTAACGTATGTACACAGAGCAGAAGCAGTTTTATGCATGCACAGGATTGGATTTATATGAATATACAGCCTTTGATATCCTCAGAGGGACACTGGTTTCAGGATCTTCATGAATACCAAATTCTATGGATTATCAACTTCAGATTTTTTTTTTTTATTGTTTTTAACCAAGCTCATTTTTTTAATCCTTAGATATTGATTTTTTATTTTTATTTTTTAGTACAGGGTCTCACTATGCAGTTCGGACTCGTAGTGATCCTCCTGTTTTCAGCCTCCCCAGTGCTGGGATTATGGGCGTGTGCCACCATGTCTGGTCTCTGTGCCGGTTTAGCACACCTTGGTGGCTGAAGGGATGGGGTGGAGCTGGCGCAACATGTGGTGCTGCGAATCGAATCCCAGTCCCTGCGTTTGGGGGCTGGAGAAATGGCTCACTGAAATAAGCGCTTCGCTGGCAAGTACAAGGGCCTGAGTTCAATATCCGGTTCCACAAAAAAAAAAAAAAAAAAAGATGCCAGTCCCTGCGTTTGCCTAAGCAGGTCTAAGCAGGTGCTTAGTCTGCCAGTCCTTCAAGTCCTTTAGATAAAGTAGTGCATTTGTATATAGCCTAGGACCATTTTCCTCTATCCTTGAAATAATTTCTAGATGATTTAGAATATCTTCTACAATGACCTTTGCGCAATTAATTATTATATTGTATTGTTTAGAGAACAGTGACAAGAAAAAGCCTCCAGGTCCTGTAATGTGCAAATTTCCCCTACCATTTTCCATCTGTACTTGATTAATTCCACAACATGAAATCCGAGGATATGAAGGGCCAATTATGTTAGAACTTGTGAACACAAGTCTGAGTTCGTGTGAACAAAGGCATATGTTCTTCTGAGCATACATCCACACATTTATGATCTCAAATACCCAAGCAGTGCTGTTTTGAAAATATACACAACACTTAGCTTGGGAACTGCATGTGCATGTTCATGTGTATGGCCTCATACAGGCATATATGTGCTTACAGTGGAACATACACTGTCATATATGCATGCATATCCAAGCTTGCATGGGTGCAGATATATGTGTATCTGCTCATGTACTATATGATGACACAAATTCTTACACTTCTGCATTGCGTGCACACACAATGCATGCACAAATACACTCAGAATGTTTCTTTTTCTTACTCTCCATCACACTCATCCTTCCTGGGATGGATGTGTCCTACCTGGGGCTGAGTGACCAACACTTCACTCCACAGAGCCCTCTCTTTGGCTCTAGGTATCAGTCTGGCCTTTGCCTTGCGCCCATACCAGCTTACCTACCGGCAGATCAAGTACTTTTCTTTTCCTGGTGAGCTTCTCATGAGGATGTTGCAGATGCTGGTGCTGCCCCTCATTGTCTCCAGCCTGGTCACAGGTAAGAGAGCCCAGCCAGTGTTGGCCTCCAACACCCAAGCAGAGGCCAACTTTGAGCAGAGAACAAAGCCATCCCAAGTATGGGATCATTTTCCCATCTCAGTATCTTAGATGTAGAGCCTGCACTTAGCCCATGATCTTTGGCTAAAGCCAGTTCGAATCAAGTGCAGATTCCAGCCCCCATAAGACCCACAGCATTTATCTTAATGTATGCTCTTGTAACTTAGCCATGTTATCCAGAGGATAAAGCTTGAAGGAAAGGCTGTATAGAAAAGAGCAGCCAGAGAAGACATTGGATGGTGTGGGCGGGCATGAGATATGTATGAGGGTGTAGAAGGTGAGTGAGATGGAGGTGTCAGGATAGAGTGGGATGGGAGTGTAGATGTATTATTCAGGTGTATTCAAACTTTTTCCATCCTGGGCTACTCAACCAATGTTTTCAGTTTCTGAGGCCATTTGGTCACTACTACAATGATTTAGTTTAGCTCCTGCAATACAGAACAGCCATAGGAAATATAGAGCCTGCATGTATCCCAATAAAACTTTGTTTACAAAAACAAACAGTGAGCCTTATTGGGCCACTGGTGGTAGTTTGCTGACCCCTGGCTTTGGAGAAATACATGAACATCAGGTACAAATGAGCAGATAGTTTCTTAGGTAGGCTGTACTTCCTGCAAGTAGAGCTTAAGATGAGGATATTTTCACAAGTGATTTATGAGTGAGAAACCAATAAGGAAGCGAAGGAAACAGGATTCTATGGGAAAAGATGCTAAACAAAGATCTATATTTGGAAAAAGGCTGATCTCTCAGCTTGATCGCATGGAAAGCTGTGGAATATGACTAGTACCATGGAATACCTCCTGCCCACTCTGACCCTATCTGAGGCAAAAGAACCAATCTTTTGAATCTCAGTAGCAGTCAATCATTGGTTGTAGGCTGCCCTCGAAACTTTACTGGGTGAGTTGCTTCTGTTCTGCTGAGGGCAGTTCTTAGGAAAAGAGGCCATCACTCAGCTGAAAGACAGGTGCATTGGGTTGTCAAGAACTTCTGGGTGGAGCACCAATAGTATCTACAGGGTACAATGAAGTGGGCTTGGGGGAGGTTTCATGTGAGATGAACAGTACAAACAAGAGTGGGATGAAAATGAGGAACTGGTGCAACATAGGGGTCAAAGGAGGGTGGGTGACAGAGTTAAGTTTAGCACGGAATAGAAAGAAGGTAATAACTTTCAGTGGAGCTGTGTTTGGAATAAGGAACATCAAGGGCTGTAATGACATAAAGAAAATAGAATAGGGGTGAGCTAGTGGTGTGAGTGAATGTTCTGGGTGGGTTACGAGGTGGGTATAGGAGGAGAAGGTACTTGGTGAGGTGGTTGAGCTGATTTGGATGGATTGGAGAGGGGATAGAGGGGTCCAGATGGGTGCATGGAGGGCTGCATTATCTGTTCTTCAGGTATGGCATCCCTGGACAACAAAGCGACAGGGCGGATGGGGATGCGGGCAGCTGTGTACTACATGGTGACCACAGTCATTGCGGTCTTCATCGGCATCCTCATGGTCACCATCATCCATCCTGGGAAGGGCTCCAAGGAGGGGCTGCATCGTGAGGGCCGAATCGAGACCATCCCCACAGCTGACGCCTTCATGGACCTGGTCAGGTGCTGTTCTTTCTTATTTTGATGGGATTTCTGGATGTTCACACAACTTGTTTAAGAAGATACAGAAGGGATAGGTAGATCTAGTCATGAAATGGCAGCATTAATAAATTCTTGTTTTTGGTATCCACATTTTATTCTGGAGTCTTACATATATTCTCCAGGAGAGCTTCACCTATCATATAGCCTTTGCACCCTTAAACTGGGGAGGCTGTAGCTATAGCATCTTGGGGTCTGAACATCTGCTGCTTGTCTGGTGGTGTCCAATTCTTTTGGAGAGTGCTGATTCTTTTAGCAGCAGATTTTGCTACTCAGAATCAAGGAGATAGTCATATTGCTACTCTAGTCCTTGACATAGGTGAACATGGAATTTTGAAAGTCTAGGAACAGTTTGTGATTTTTTTAGGTATCATTGGCATGTGTTTGAAGTGAGATCTTGTGGTGACATAGAGTCTAATAAGGCTCAGATAGACCTGGATTGTAGATCTGTCTTAGTGTATTTTCTGTTGTTGTAAAAGGATACCTGAGACGAGTGAGTTATAGAGAACAGATTTATTTAGATTCTGTTTCTGGAGGCTGAGAAGGCTGAATGTATGCACTGGTGTCTTGTGAGGGGCTCATGACATGGTGGAGGGCACTCAAGGGCCAGACAGAGCACAGGTACCAGGGGGAGCTTGCTTTAATAAAAAGCCATTCTTCCATTAGCCCATACATTCATTATCTATGAACGGATTAATCCATTTATGAGGTGAGAACTTTTCATGACTCAATCATCTCTCAAGGCTTTCCCTCCCACTATCACCACAATCCATAATCCAATTTCAACATGAGTTTTGGAGGAGACAAGCCATATACAAAACATTGCAAGATCTTTCTGAACCTTCTAGTAGGTGTGTGGCTCTGGATAACTTATGTACATTCTGTATACTTTGGTTTCTTGGGTAAAACGAGGGTGTCAGTGGCATTCACTTCTAGAGTTATTGTAGAGGTGAAATCATTCATTTTAAACTGCTGACAAGCACAGGGTCCTGAGTTCAATCCTTGGTCCTGAAAAAAAGAAAAATAACCTTAGGCTATGCAGGCCTGTATCTACTGTGATTATAATTGTTGGTACTTTTACAATGATCACACCAGGTTTTCTTTCAAGGTCTAACCACATCCCTGTCTTTGCTGTTTCTCTGCAGAAATATGTTTCCACCCAACCTTGTGGAGGCCTGCTTCAAACAGGTCAGGGTGAAGTATACAGTTTGACCAGGTTTGGAGGGTGGGAGGCTTGCTGCTGACTGGGTGGCTCAAGGCTGAGGGTGGGTAGCAGGGCCTGAGAGAACAGTGGGATAGGTATGTTTGGAAGCATTTGGGGGAAAGAATATATATTCTTACCACCAAAAGAGGCTGAGAGAGAATGCTTTAGTCCATGGACTGCCTGGGCATGGGACTAGGTGAAGATTCTAGGACTTATAACCTGGGTGGTGAAGGCAGAGACCCCACAGTCTGGCTGAGCATTGCCAAGACAGCCTGAAAAAAAATGCAGATTCTCTATTTATATTTCTGTTCATTGGTCATTCACTTTCTCACTCACCCATACATCCACTTATTTTATCCCTTGGTATTGGCAGGGGCCTGATTCTATTCCACAGTTGGTACCAGCTCACAACCCTTGAAAAAAACTGTAAACTATTTGCATAAAAGCTACACGTCTTCTATTGTATACTTTAAGTCATCCTTAGATGATTTAGAACATCTGATCAATGTGGATATTATGAAATAGCTACACTCTATGGTTAGGGAGTTGTGAAAATAACAGGGTCTGTATATATTTAGTACAGAAATGAATTTTTGCCCCAATATTCTTGATCCATGGTTGGCTGAGCCCATGAATGCAGAATAATGAATATGGAAGACCTACAGTGCATATTTATGGGCTCCAACATAACGCTTCCATGTGGCATAGTTATTTCAAGGCAATTAACATATATATTATCTCTTGGACTTAATCTTTTTTAAGAATTGTAGCAGCACTTGAAAAATCTATTGTCTCACTCAGTGACTTTCAAGTACACAATATATTGTGGTTAGGCATAGCCGTATGTTGTATAATAGATCTCTTGATCCTTTTACTCCTACTTGACTGGAATTCCATAGACTTTGAATAATATCTTCCAATTCTTCACCCCAATCTCAGCCTTTGGTGACTTTTATTCTATAGTTTGCTTCTATGATACGTTTTTAGAGTTCACATATGAGTGAGGCCAAAAGGTATTTGATTTTTCATGCCTGGCATATCTCACTAAGCATAATATTTTCTAGGGTTACCATGGTGCTGCAAATAACAAGATTTCCTTCTTTTAAAAGGCTGAAGCGGGCTGGGGAGATGGCTCAGTGGAATAAGTGCTTCCCTGGCAAGCTCAAGGGCCTGAGCTCAAATCCCCAGTTCTGCAAAAACAAAAAAAAGAGAGATAAAAGGCTGAATAGTCACACATATATATGTACATTCAATATAATTCATTGTATACCCATCAATGGACACTTAGATTAATTTCATTTCTTGACTATTATGAATAGGGCTGGAGAAGGCATAGGAAAGCAGATATAGGTTGACTATTTCTTGTTTAAAATGCTTGGGATCTGCAGTGTTTTAGATTTAGAAAATTTCCCCCCAAAACTGGAATATTTGCATTTATTTCATGAGATACATTGGGGGACAGGACTAAGCCTAAGCATGAAATTCATTTGTTTCATACATACTTTACAAACCTAATGTGAAAGCAATTTTAAACAATATTTTTAGTGCACTTGTATTTTGACTGTGTCCCGTCACATGAGGACAGTTCAGGATTTTCGTTCTGTGGTTAAAAAGTTTCAGATTTTAGAGCATTTTGTATATTTGAATTATGGATGCTCAATCTGTGTCTCTTCAAAATACTGACTTCATGTCCTTTGGATACATAACCAGCAGTGAGCTTGTTGGATCACAAGTTTGTGAAAAAAATTTTTATGAGCAGAATATATTTATTGGGGGGAAAGAAAGCCTTTGTCCAAGAGAGGGAGAGAAGGGCCTGAGTGAGTTGTTCCCCCACATGGTAGTTTTTTTTTTTTCTACTTTCTGAGGAACCTCCTCACTATATTACATAATGTCTATAGTATTTCATTCACTCTTGTGAAATGGTAAAGTTATTTGAATTAATCTTTCATTCACTTATTCAGATGTCCTGAGTAAGATTTTTCCATGGTGTGAGAACCAGGAATTGGTGTTCTCAGGAATTCCTGCTGGTGATTCTCTGTAGCCACTGAGCTGAGTTTGGGCCCAATCATTCTGTATTTCAGTTCAAGACACAGTACAGCACAAGGGTTGTAACCAGGACTATCGTGAGGACGGAGAATGGGTCTGACCTGAGTGCCTCCATGCCTCCCCCATCATCAGTGGAGAATGAAACCAGCATCCTGGAAAATGTCACTCGGGCCTTGGGTACCCTACAGGAGGTGCTGAGCTTTGAAGAGACTGTTCCTGTGCCTGGATCTGCCAATGGCATCAATGCCCTGGGCCTCGTGGTCTTCTCTGTGGCCTTTGGACTGGTCATCGGGGGCATGAAACACAAGGGACGAGTCCTGAGGGACTTCTTCGACAGCCTCAATGAGGCCATTATGAGGCTAGTAGGCATCATTATATGGTGAGTGTGTGGCTGGGCCTGGGTAGAGGGCAGTGACCATGGGAAAGGAGCCAGGGCTGGGACCAGAAAGCAGTGAGGAAGTTGCTGAAGGGGCTGTCGGGAGACCTTGGCCAAAGTCTTTCATTCGTGAATTGGCCAATTCATTCCTGGCCTATTTGTTAATTCACACATTTTTCATAATTTTCTGCAATAATTTATTTACTTTGTCACACCCTCACTTAAGTGTCCTTCACTTATTTTTCTAAGTCATTCCTCAACTTTCTTATCCACATTCATTCTTCTACATATTGGTTCACTCATTTTCTTATTCATTCATTCATCCTTTTAAAAGACTATTATTAATTGATACAAGGACTTGCTCTGCAATTTGGACTCCCAGTGATCCTCCTGTTTCAGCCTCCCTAGTGCTGGGATTATAGGCATGAGCCACCATTCCTGGTTTGGGGGCAGACCCAGCCTTCCCTGGGGTTTCTGGACAGCACAGCATGTGGTACTGGGGATTAAACTCTGCTCCTTGTGCTTGCCGGGCAGGCACTTAGACTGCCAAGCTCTCTCCTCAGCACCATTCATCCTTTTAAGTATCGGTTAATTTACTCACAGCTCATTCATTAATTTACTTACTCACCAACTTGTTTTTATTTTTATTTTTATTTTATTGAAGTACAAAATATCATGAGACAGTTTTAAGATACCTTGACAAGATGGATTTGATAAATTAATACATTTCAAACTGTTTTAATAATGTTTTGGTATAATAGAAGGTGCATACATGCTATTATACTTACAGACGTTATTACAGCAGATGTCTCTTAACAGTAAATTAAGAGTGTAGCTGTTTGCGTACCTTATTTTTTATACCTGAATTACATCAAAGATTCAGTAATTAATACTTTCTACCTTGTTACTTTCCCAGTGGTTGTCCATAGTACTAGAAGCCGACATAATATCCTGTCCAATCACCATTAGTGCAAATCTTGCCTCTCATAGAATAATGTAGAAGCACGACGTTATCTATCCCAACTGTACTGTCCATGCCTACACCTCATGATTCTTCCTTACTCACCAACTTAATTCATTCATACATTTCTTTTTACAGTGATTTAGTCATCATCCATGCTCATTTAGATAAATTAAGCTTAATTTACTCATTTATTTTTATTCTCATAAGAACTGATACTCATATTTCCTTATTTGTTTATTCTTGTATGCATCAGTTAATTCACTCAGGCCTCCATTTATAAATTTGTCCATGCATTAGTTACATAGCTGAGTCATTTATTTAGTTACTCACTTAAATCAGATATTTATTTGGACTCTTTTCTAGTCCCACTCATTCACCTATGTATTTATTATTCACTCTTTTCCTCCCAGATAGTCCATTCACTGATGTTTCTTTAACTCTTTTCTCCCTCATTTATTCCTCACTAGTTATTCCTTAATGTACTCATTCATTCATTCATTCATTCATTCATTCATTCATTCATTCATTCTCTGATTTTTGTCATTCTTTCACTAGGCATTCCCTTCATCCAGCAGGCATTTTCCCAGGGTGATTTTGTATTGAACTCTGGAGTACAGAGATACCTTGAATTCATTCTTCACCTTACAAGAGCTTGCATAGTCTAGGAGGAGGTGAATGCATACTAAATAAATCTCACACCAGGTGGTAGGTTTTGGAATAAGGGGACATTAACAAAGTATTGGGAATGTGCAGAAGTGAGGAGGGAATGGGGGCTATGCAGTGAATGCCACTTGGGAACTGAGGAGGAAGTCATGGAGAAGGTCAGCTCTTAGCAGGGCCTTGAAGGGCATGTGGGCTCTAACTGGAGCATCAGACGGGAGCAGTGCATCAGGCAAAGGGGGCTGGAAGACTTCAGCCCTGGGAAGGCCTACTTGTTTTTCAGTGATTTATTCATTGACAGCATCACCATGGTGGGAGTTTATGCAGAAGGGGAGATCACAAGGCACAGAGGAAGCCAGATGGAAGGAAGGGGCCAGGAAGGATCTCCAACCAGGCTTTTCCTCTTGAGGTGGCACTGGCTCTTAATTTTGCCATACTGGAGACAAAAATCCCAATACCTGAACCTTTAGGAACTCTTGAGGGACACAATGCAGTCCTATCCAAATCACAGCACTATCCCAAATAATTTCATAGTTACTAGAGTCATAGTTGCTTGTGGGGCTGTAGGCCAAAATGGTGGAAGGGTGACTTTATTAAGAAGAATTAACAGGGAATATTGAAGGCTCAGTCAAATTGAGAACCATGGAGACATAGCAGGATGATTGGCCTGTTGGGTGGCTGAGCATCAGAGGCAAGAAGTCACACAAAAGGGCTCCAGGGCTGAGGAATTTTGCAGAGGATGAAGCAGAAGGAGGAGGTGAGGTGGTTGAGAAGGGGATTCTATAGCATACAGATGGAGCTAGACATAGTGATCTGGAGATAATTTTGTAGTCACACATCAAAGGGCACCCCCAGTTCAGCTTGAAAACAGTGGTACAGGATGATTGAATTCATCATGGGGAGCTGGTATCTGTACACAGCACATCTTAGCTCTTTTTATTGCTCCTTCCTCTTCCCCTCCATCTGTTGGCCCCCTTGTCTTCCATAAGAGATCTCATTTTCTATCATCTTGTAGTTTGCTCTTTACATTGTTTAACTTCTAACTGTGCCAAATTTGTAAATTAAACTGAAATTATAAGCAAAGAGCAAAATAAAAGATAACAGGAAGTGTAGATAGATCTTTCACAAATGGGAAGGGGATTGAAAGATGGAGGGGTGGGGAAAGGAATGGAAAGGCATGAAAGGAATTAGGATGTGTTGTATGCATGTATCAACTCAAGATAAAGAATGTAAATATTGTGTACTGCAAACATTTGCTACTAATAAATAAATAAATTTCTTTTACCTTTTTTCTCCAGAAAAATTAAACTTTATCATAGGTGTAGTATGTATAGAGAAAAGATGTTAGTGTTCCTGGTTTCAAGCATCTGAGGAATGTCTTTCATGGATTAGAGGGGACTGATGTATGGATTTTATGTGCACCTCCTGTGTCTTGGTTCATTTGCGCTGTTGTAACAAAAATAATTACTCGGGGTCTGGAGGCGAAAGTCCAAGATCAAGGCAGTCTTGCTATGTGGTATGGGGTGTGTTTTGGTGCATGCAAGGTATCTTCTTACTATGTCTTCACATGGTGGAAGGAGTAAAGGCCTTCTCTTGGGCTTCATTTATAAGAGCACAAATCCCACTCATGAGGGTCTTTTTTATTTTTTCGGAACTAAGGATTGAACTAGGCCCTTGTGTTTGCCAGGGAAGCATTTATTCCACTGAGCCATCTCTCCAGACCACAGTGAGGTTTTTTTTTTTTTTTTTTTATGTTGTCTTAATCCATATTGGGGATTAGCTTCTCAATATATGACTCTTCTGGAGGGCATGCATCCTCAGCCCATTGTAGGCAACATGGACAGGGGGAGTGTACCTGGAACATAATGGATCCTCAATGGATACTAGTTGAATAAATGAAGAATACATGTATGACTTTGATAGGAAATTTGTTTTGAGATGTGGGAAATACAATGAAATAGTCTGGCTGGGTGAGTGAGAATATCTTTTGACAGGAAAGATAAGAGGGGCATAAAGGTTACACATGAGAACAAAGTTGGCAGTACACAGTGGATGTTTATAAGGCCAAAGAGAAGGGATGTTTCAGGAAGATCTAGGAAAGAGGTCCTGAGGGTCATGAATATTTGAATTAGAAGGGTTTGAATGGGGGGTGGCAGCTGGGATGAAGATTTCATAAGGTTGCAAGCCCAATGTGCAGGTATGTTTCTACTGTTACACTGAGCTTTGAGTGAGTGCGGGGAGGAAATGGGACATGCTTGTGGAAACGGGATGTTTAATGTATGGGAAATGGTGTGGAGTAGGGTGCAGTATGGTAGGTACTGTCTAGGTCTAGGCCTTCTATGGGAGCAGCCTTGACATCCTTCCTTCAGGCCTCTGCAAGAGGCTAGAAAGGATCTTCAAGCAAGGTGCAGTGATGCACACCAGCTGCGTGGGAGTCTGAGGCAGGAGGTTTTCAAGTTTGAGCTCAGCATGGGTAACTTTGTGAGACCTTTTCTCAAAATAAAAAAGAATGGGGCTATAGCTTAGTGTGAGAAACACAATGTTCAGTCTACAGTCATACAAAGTAATGGTGGGGGATGTATCATCTAACAGACGTGTGACTTGACTAGGTATGCACCCGTGGGCATCCTGTTCCTGATTGCTGGGAAGATTCTGGAAATGGAAGACATGGCTGTGCTCGGGGGTCAGCTGGGGATGTACACACTGACTGTCATTGTGGGCTTGTTCCTCCATGCCGGTGGTGTCCTGCCCCTCATCTACTTCCTCATCACCCATCGGAACCCCTTCCCCTTCATTGGGGGCTTGCTGCAGGCACTCATCACTGCTATGGGCACATCTTCCAGGTATGGCCTTGTTCTCCCCCCCAACCGCTCCATTACTTATCCTTCATGGGCACTTCTGGGGGTTCTCTCCTCCCCTGCCATAGACATCTCTGCTGGTTGGACAAGAATGTTGGGTGCTTCTAGAGTTAAGCAATTGAGCTTTATCATGGGCTGGCTTTCCTGGTCTGCTTTTATCCTTCCTTATTTCTCCACTGTATATGGAAGAGAACCAGGTGGGTGTCCATTCTTCCGTGCACGCAGTAATTTTTTTAGCTCAAAACATCTTTTTGTCACTTGAGATGGAGTTTTGGGACTCTCTTCGCTTCCTTCTCCTGTTTTTTGTTTTCCTTTAAAAGGTTAATGAGGAGCTCCTTTCAAACTCTGATCATCCAAATTTAGAGCAATTTGAAACGGGAACCCAGGATCCAAACAGATGAAAGAAAAATTCCATTTTTACTGCCCACATTGGTGACCAAAGAATGTACTTTTTGGTGCATGCCCAAATAGATCAGAATCACTGTACTCTTTAAATTAAACCTGTGAGGTCCTCATGGCAGTTAGATACCCAAAGTTCTCCCTGTGAGTCCAGGATTCTTACTGTATGACATAAGGCTGATGAGATAGAGTGCTTATATGTGGATAAACTGACTCCCAGTGGGATGCCCATTCCTTTCACTAAACTCACCAATCAGTGACGTTTTTCTCCTTTCTCTGGGAAGTGGTTGGGGAGAGACTGAGAAAGTAGAGAAGTTTAGATTCTATGTGAACATGAGGAATGGGGATAAAGGTCTTTCATAGTACCCTTCTCTTAGTCCTAGAGTGTAGAAGCTATCAGACTCTCAACCACTGGGAGTGGACTAGTGGCGTAAACTATTGGTCTTCAATCATTCACTTTAAGTAGGTCAAGAGACTTTCAGATAGGAAATCCCCATTGCCGAGATCTCCCTGCATCACCTGGAGTCCTTCCTTCCCATGTAAGGTTATCAGCCTCTGTCATACTCCTGCACAAGTCCTCTCCTGCCCACTCCATGTTCTCAGTGGTTCCCCCACCATTGGCACTTTCCTGCTCCAGCTCTGCCTTCCCATTGCCTGTTCTCACACCCAGGGCTCTCTTTCTCAGCTCTGCGACCCTGCCCATCACCTTCCGCTGCCTGGAGGAGGGCCTGGGTGTGGACCGACGCATCACCAGGTTCGTGCTGCCTGTGGGGGCCACTGTCAACATGGATGGCACTGCACTGTATGAGGCCTTGGCTGCCATCTTTATTGCTCAAGTCAATAATTATGAGCTCAACCTGGGCCAGATCACCACCATCAGGTGAGGGGGCTTGGGTGGGACCTGCTGGAGGGTGAGGCCTGTGAGGTCATCAGCTTGGCTGGGGGGAGGAGAAAGCCATGACTGGAAGTTACAAGAGACTTCCGAACCAGGTGGGGTGGTGCATACCAGTAATCCCAGCATTCTGGGACTCTAGAGTAAGAGTATTGCCAAGTTCCAAGTCAGGCAATTTAGCAACTTAGTGGGACCATCTCAAAAAAAGCTAGGGATGATAAAGGCCCCAGGTTCAGCCACTAGTACTACACACACACAAGAAGAGGCTGTTTTAAATTGCTTTCTTCATGCCTTGGACACAATACATGACACTCACAACTTGAAGAGAGATTTGTTTTAGCTCACAGTTTTTAGAGGATTCAATACACAGTTGGCTGGATCCAACGTGGGAAGGGCGCAGTGGAAGGATCCAACAGGAGGAAGCTACTCACAGTATGGCAGCCAGTGAGCAGCAGAATAGAGGAACCTGAAAGGGTGATACAGTGTTCCAGGTTATGTCCCCAGGAACCTACCTCTTTGGACCAGCCCCACTTCCTTCATTCAGTTATGAATTTATCCATGAGTATAGCTCCTCTCATGATCCAGTTATCTTCCAAAAGCCCCACTTCTGAACATATGAGGAACATTCTAGATCTAAATTATATGTAGATATTGTAAGCCAGAGATGGGAAGTGTCTATTAGGGCTGGTAAGACCTGGTGCTTCTCCTTTCTTTTCTCACATGGTATTTTGGGAGATTTCCTTTTGACCCAGGTTTTTGAAAGTGGCTGGTGCAGTACACGGACCCCAGGATTTTGTTGTAAATATAGATCCTTGGTCTCCATGCCTGGTTCTGATTTAGCTATCACAAATAGAATGTTCCTAATCTGAAAACCTGAAATCTGAAGTGTTCCAGAAACAAATATTTTGAATTCTGACACAACACTATAAATGGAAAATCCCACCCTTGATCTTTGATGGTTAAATATACACAGATTTTGTTGAAACTATTGTTTAAAATTACCAGCAGCACCACTTTGCCATAAAGAAGAATAGACCTGAGTAATTTTCAGGGAAATGGATGGACCCTGAGACTATGATGTTAAGTGAAATAAAACAGAGATATCTCTTGAGTATTGCATGGTTCCTTTTATAAGAAAAACTCAAAATGTAAATAAGGAGTAAGCTAGAAGATGGATATTAGGGAGAGAGAGAGAGAGAGGGAGGGAGGGGGGGAGAGAGATCTTTTGCAAAAGGGAGAGGGAACAGGAGATGGAGGGAAGGGGAAGAGAGGAAATAGGAAGAGGGTGAAAAAAGAGCTGAAATGTGTGATGTGCGTGTACCAATTCCCCATGAGCAATGGGATCATTATGTACTGCAAACATGTACTAATAAAAATAAAAATTGAAAAAAGTACCTTCAGGCTATGTGTGCAAGGTATGTGTGAAACAAATAAATTTCATGTGTAGATTTTCGGCCCTTTCCCAAGATAACACATCATGTGTCTGCAAGTGTTCCAAAATCTGAAAAATAGCCCCAGACATGAAATATTTCTAGCCCCAAGTATTTCAGATAAGGGATACTCAGCTTAAAGACAAATGGAGTGTTTTATCTCCTTCAGTTCTTTGTCCCACTGTTATCTTTTTAGGGAATCCCTGTATAACAGTGGGACATATCGTCTTTCTGAGACTGAGTCATTTCCCCCTGTGACACTACCTACCTTAGCATGTATTTTACTTACTCATGTTGCATATTGTCTACCAATCCCTGTGGAATGCAAAATTTGTTAGGGAAGGATTTTCTTCTGTGGTAATCTCTATTACAGACAGTCCCCATTTGTGATGGCTTACAAATTTTGTCTTAATGGATAGAGTATCAGTGGGTTGCCCAGTTTGGTCTTGAACTCCTGGGTTCAAGTGATCATTCTGCATCAGTATTCTGAGTAACTGGAGCCACAGGCAAGTGCTATTATGCCTGGCAATATATGATACTTCAACTTTACAGCAGTATGAATGCCACACATTTTGCAAAAACCATACTTCAAATATGAATTTGAACTTCTCCCCAGGCTAAAGATATATGGTAAGACTCTCTTGAGATGCTGAACTACAGATCCTATCTAGATAAGGGAAAACAACAGATATTCTATTGAGTTTCTAGGCTGTGGTGCTTTGGTGTATTCAGTGCATTTGAAATTCATTAGGATGTAACTTCACTGGAAGCTGTGGAGCATTTGGAGGTGTGCACCACGTAGTAGATGCTCAGTGAATGTGTGATGAAGGTTGAGTATGGATTTTATCAAACACTCTTTAACCAATCTAGCCAAGTGATTTTGGGCAGTGGCAGGTAGGACGTTCACCCATTTCTAGGGGAAAGTGAGGATGCATGGAGGAGTAACATAAAGATAATTTCAAAGGATTACTTTGATTTTTTTTGGCCAGAACCCCAAATATTATAATGAGCACTTCTCATGGGGAAACTTTGACATCCCCGGGAGCAGGGAAGTTTAGGAAAAGGGAGAGGACGGTAGACTTTTCAGTGAGTGTTTTTAAGGGTACCAGGAGATTGAACATCACTTCTACCTTCTGGAACCTCTGGGGAGATGTGGTGACATGGGCCAGCTTGAGATTTACTGGGCAGCACTTAGTTGCAGGTAGTGATTGGCTGCTTATCCAGACTCAATCTGAGGAATTTTAAATTGGCATCTTAGATCCATGTAGAATCAGCTCATCCCATCCAGAGAGCTGGCTGCCTCCAGCCGGCGCCTGCAGATTACGGTGTATGGTAGTCCAGCATTATGAGGCAAAAGACTCCCTCCTTTCAGATGCTGGTAATAGTTTTCCTCCTTAAGACCCCAGTAGTACAGCTCTTCACTCTTTTTCTTTCCACAAGGAATCCAAATCCAAATAGGATAAACAGAGGAGAAATTGGGTGACTTTTAGACTGAAATTTTATATTTTTTTGATACCTTTGAACCAATTGTTATGTCCTAGCACTGTCATCTTTTATCATTCACTAAGAAGCAGGCCTGTGCTTCTTGCCCTAAGCATGAAGAAATGCAGGCTCTGAGTTCATGTTCAAGTTCGTGCATTTTATGAGTGCAGTGTGAACGCTAAAGGCCAGCATGATCTGTGGTCCAAGTATTTGCTTCATCACTGTTCTTATAGAGCCATCTGGAAGAAGCCTGTCCTGTGGCTCCACGTTTATGATTGTAGGATCTTAAAAGCTGTTTCAGAGGCCACCAGACAGAGGGGTGGGTGACATCTGTAGGACACTACGCCTTTCCTGGTAAGCTCAGCGGCTTTCAGAGTCCTTAGCACGCCATTACTGGGCAATCAGAGTGGACACAGATTTAACATCTAGTTTGTCTTGTCTGAATTCCTACTGTTAATTTATTTTTAAAAAGTTAACAACAAATTTTATTTGAGCAAGAAATAGGACCTAGGAACAGGCAGGTCTAGGTTGAATGTGGCCCAGAACCTCTGCATCTCCAGCATGGTGTGTTGTATTTAACTACTTTTCTATTTGAAGCTTGTCTCCCCACCATCCCAATTTTTGGTTTTATTAATCTATGTTTGCAGTATGTAACAATTGCAGTTCTCATGCGGAGCTGATTTATGAACATAACACCTCTCATGTGTTTTCATCCTCTTCTCCTCCCTCTCTCCTCCCAGCTCCATCCTTTGGTCATCTTTCAATTTGCAATTTTTTTCCAAAATAAAAAAAAATAGTGTTTTATTAACCACCACACTGCTATAATACACTTTACACATACAACACATTATCCTTCAGACTTGACGTTGTTAAAGGTAACAAATACACAGAATTCCAAATTTTTATTTTTATTTTATTTTTAAAAGAATACAAATAGTAAAAAAGGAACTGATACAAAATTTCATTAAAAAAGCAATAGAAATTCAATAATCATTGCTGTATTGTAAGATGGTATCTCAAGTTAGTTGTTTAGGTTACCAGATAGAAACTTGTAGAATTGGTTAAAAAAATAAAACAACAATAGCAACAACAACAAAGTTATAAGAAATTAAAAAGGAAAAATGAATAAGAATAAAAAAGTTTTAAGCATTAACTGCTCCTTTCAAAAGACCAGCAAGAGGGTAGGGATGATAGCTCAGTGGACTAAGCGTCTGCTTAGGCAAGCGCAGGGTCTAGGGTTTGATCCCCGGCACCACATGCCACGCCAGCCCCACCCCTGGGTGTGCTGAGCCATCCACTGAGACCGGGCGTGGTGCACACCTGTAGTTCCAGCGCTGGGTGGATCACTAGGAGCCCCAGCTGTGTAGCCAGACCCTGCACAAAATACATTAAAACAAACAAACAAACAAAAAGCCCAAAAAACTAAAAACCAAAAGACCAGCAGGAATTGGCAGGACAAAACTATTCTGCATATACCTTGAAATGCTGGTAGGTGAACTGTTGCAGTTGTAAGCATACATTTAAGAAACATGTACTGCTCTTGTAAGACCAGCAATAAACCTTGGTTTTATATATTTTAAATGCAAATATAGACAATTATTTTGACCTCCAACTTTACTGAGCTATAACTGATGAATAAAAACTATGTGTTTAAGGTATACAGTGTGATCTGTCATATAGATACTTTGAAAAATGATTATCACAGGCTAATTAACACATCCTTCATCTCACATGGCTACTTTTATTCCTTTCCTTTTTGATAGAATGCTTAACATCTATTCTCTTTGAAAATTACAAGTATAGTATTAAGTATAGTCACTCACTACGCTGTCCGCAAATGTCATACAACCTAAACTGTGTCCTTTAACCAACATCTCCATTTTCCCCAAAGTCCCTGCTTCTGGCAATTACCATTGTACTCTTTACTTTAGTAAGTCTAACTTTTGAAGATTCCATATATAAGGGAGAACATGCAGTATCTTCCTTTCTGGCTCATGAATTTAATTTTTAAGGCATCTTGGGGGAGCGGGCCCCTTCCCCTTCTTCTTCTTTCTGTCTTCCCTCCTGAATTTTCATATTCTCTCTCTCCTGAAGCATTACGGCCACAGCGGCCAGCGTTGGGGCTGCCGGCATTCCCCAGGCGGGCCTGGTCACTATGGTCATTGTGCTCACGTCGGTCGGGCTGCCCACGGAAGACATCACGCTGATCATAGCAGTGGACTGGTTCCTGTGAGTGCTCTTTGGCCCCTGGGGTCTGTGTCACACGAGACGTGTTAAAAGATAGAACCACAGTGTGAAGAATAAACCCAGAATCTCAGAGCTAATGCATCCTGAGATGAGTGGTCTTCACCTTACCACCTCTTCCCTGGAAGATCCAGTGGAGACAGAGTTTTGGAGTTTTAAAGAGAAAAAAGGGGCCCTTGAAGAGAACGGCTCAGCTTGTGGATCCCGAAGTCCACTGAATTAACCTTGGAAAATAGTATGCAAGACACAAAGAGGGCTTCACCCATGAGCCAGAGCAGCTTTCTCTTTGACCAGTTTCATGTAGAAATCATGAAAACCGTGCAACATATCTTTTAAAAATTACTCCCAACTTATGAAAACAGCTGTTTAATCTTTTATAGTGAAAATATTTTATGTTTAAAGACAAAAGTTTTACAAATGGAGAGAAAACACAGGATACTTATAACATTCAATAATGAATTTTGCTTGACAAAATTTTGGTTATGATAGATAAAATAATTTTTAAAAATGTATTTAGTACAGAGCCTACAGGATCTCATTATGCAGATTGGATTTGTAGGGATCCTTCCCGCTTTTCAGCCTCCCAAGCACTGGATTTACAAGAGTATGCCACCATGCCCAGTCTCATGTGTTGTCTCAGTGCACCCTGGTGACTGGGCCTGCACAGTACTTTTTTTTTTTTTTTTTTTTTTTTTGTCTTTTTGAGACAGGGTCTCACTATGCAGTTCAGGCTGGCCTTGAGCTCACTTTGTAGCTCAGGCTGGTCTCGAACTCACAACAATCCTCCTGCCTCAGCCTCCCGAGTGCTGGGATTACAGGCATGAGCCACCATGCCCGGCTGCACAGTACATTTTGATGGGCTACTTTTGATGGATTAGTGGCCTAAAACGTTTTAGAATGTTATATGTGAAGAAAATAGGAAAAGTACAGGGATCTTTTTGTTTCTTCCCTCCCTCTCTTCCTCCTTTCTTCTCTTCTTGTCCCTCCCACTGTCCCTCACTTATTCCCTTTCTCCTTATTTTCCTCTCTTCCTTCCTAACTTCTGTCCTTCTTTCTCCCTTCTTTCTTTCCTCTCTTCATCTTCCTTCCTTTCTTCCTTTCCTTTCTTCTTTCATAAAAAAACCCCAAGTATATTCATATGCAAACAAAATCTGAGCTTCTGTCCCCAGATGCAAGCTTTCAGGTGAACAGAGTTCCATTTGGACCCTGTGCTGGTTGTCACCTCCGTTTACCCAATCCTGGCCTGGCTTACTCTTGGTGACTACCTTAGTCTTATATATGCATTTAGGCTCGTGATCCCTAACTTTATGTATCAGATGAGACGTCTTTTATAAAAGAATCATAATGCTAAAAACAAATCTAACATCTCAGAGTTAATGCAAGTTGAGTTTCTTAGGAGGGAAACTGAGGAAGAGAAGATAAGGAGAAACCAGCTTGAGGTCATGTAGTTATATTGGGCTGGAATGGGGGCCTGGGCCCCCTGCCCCAGGGAGTCCACCCCCTGCTGTGCTGTCTTTCCTGTGGCTTCTCAATCCCCCATTAATGGCAACTTTCCTCTCTTCTCCACTAGTGACCGGCTTCGCACGATGACAAATGTATTGGGGGACTCGATTGGAGCGGCTGTTATTGAGCATTTATCCCAGCAGGAGCTGGACCTGCAGGAAGCTGAGCTCACCCTTCCCAGCCTGGGGAAGCCCTACAAATCACTCATGGCACAGGAGAAGGGGGTGTCCAGGGGTCGGGGTGGAAATGAGAGTGCCATGTGAGGGTCCCCCAGGCCTGCTGCCTAGTGAGAAGGGGAGTCCTGGAGACAATCTGCTATCCAGCTGACCATGGGCTGAACCCACATTTTGCTTGGCTTGTTGTGGGGCACAGTGAGATAAAGGATCAGGAATGAAAGGTGTTCAAGGTCTCTGCTTTTCTCTGGGTTTATGATGAGAACTTGTGGGAATGTATGACCAAGAAAGGAGGGAAAATATTTCTCCTGGATTTGGGAGCAAGGGAAGCTTCAGGTTGAACAAGAAGAAAGGTCAACTCTTGTCATTTTTCTCAAGAAGTGGTGCAACTGAAGAGGGTATAGAAACCAACTTTCTCACAATAAAAACTTTCTCACATGGCCTTCGTGTTGGGATCCCCAAGCATATTCAGTGATTCAGTGCAGTAATTCACAAAATTCAGACAAGCCATTGTATTCATGATTCTGGTTTATCACAGTGAAAGCTAAAGATTAAAATCAACAAAGATAATAGGTGGACAAACATAGTTCGGGAGAGACCAATAGGAATTTCCTGTAACTACCTGCCCACCAGAGAAATCACTGCCAGCACTTATTTCTCTCAGCGGTGATGTGTGCCCAGGTGCGTGGTATACAGCCTACCAGGAATCTTACATGAGCTGTTGTGTCTAGAGTTATTGAGCCTTGTTCACATGGATGAACTTAGTTACTAATGCTTCGCTTACCCCATAGATCAATCTGATACATCCTGGTTAAAGGTCTCATGTGAACAAACAGTGATTCACCATAGATCGTAATGTTATCATAGACTATCTGGCATGGCCTGAAGCAATTGGTCACAGACACTCTAGAGAGTCAGAAATAATCTCCCAGGAGGCAATCAATACCAGCTCTTTCTTTGGGATATGCAGGCTTTGAGCACTCCAAGACCTAAATTAACACTTTACTGCACAGATTCCAAGATTGGAAATGAAGGAATTAGGTTCCCTTGGGGAGATTAACCGGGCCTAATAACTGGGACAATTAATTGACCCATGACTCCGGACCCGCACTTCCACTGATTCTCCATAGGTGTTCTGCACCCTAAAGAATCAGGTTGGACATCAAAGATACAAGATAAGTAAATATAGTGTCTTAGTCCATTTTATATTGCTACAGCACAATGCCTGAGACTGAATAATTTATAAAATAAGGACGTTTATTTAAACTCATATTTCTGGATGTTAAGGAGCCAACATTGGGCAAATGTATCTGGTCAGGACCTCATGTTGAAGCCAGAAGAGAAAGCACAGAAAAGCAAGAGAAAATAGAGCATAATCCATTAACTTGTTTTCATCTGACAGATATTAGTCTATTTATGCGGTTTCTATCCCCACACCTGAATATTCCCCAATAGGTCATTCCTCCCAATACCGCTACACTGAGAGACAAGAAATTTTGAAGGGCGCTCTCAAATCAAAGCACAGAGATGAACATGATTCTAGTTAACCTTTATGACTCCTTCAATTAAGAAAGATGATGTTAAATTTTTCTAAATCAAATTGAGCTTCACTTCAGTACATACTCCTAAATGAGGGGGATATCCAAGTGCAGATATATTTTAGGCCACCTCCCTTATCGTTCTTTAGGGTTGTAAAGAACACAGCCCCACAGCCCTGGGGTATAAGAAGTTGAGAAATATAGGGGAAGAGAGCCAGGTTTTCTGCAACTTATTTGTAAGCCTCACAGAGACATTTATGGTCAGAGGTCAGCAGCAGTTCACACAAAGGCAGGAGGCTCCTTTACTTTAAATTCATCATGGAACACCAGGCAACTTTTCCAGGAATTTTGCTCTCCTTCTGGAGTTTCACCCTCCATCTGGAACTTCATCCCACCCATGGGATAGAGCCTGTGACCATTCTATTTCTTCTTGACATAATCATGAGTGTATCCTTCAGGGTCTTGAGTCATTTCTCAGCATCCACACACATGTACACTTAGCCCAGGGGACAGTGAAGCTGAGGGAGAATATAATGAAATTGCAGAGCCAGGCGCTGCTCAAACCAGTGAGTAAGTCGTCAGCAAAATGCATGCCACCAAATGAGTGCTAATTCTGTTGACCTAGCATGCAAGTACCCTGCAGATGTGTGACCTCTTCTTTCCTGTGTTTCTTAAAATGGAACTCTGGTCTTGTTTGTGGTCTAGTTATCAGCATTTCCCTAATGTCGGTTTTCTGGTTAGAATAATATACTGAGATTATGTCATCACTGGAGGAGGCTGAATAAAAAGAACACAGGCAACATTGGGGGTACTGTTGTCACCAAGCAGTGGAAGTCTCTCTTGGTCTATTTAGGTGGGCCATGAATCTTTCCTATGGCCTTTATTAGTCTTCTATAGGTACTGTAAATATCACAATCCATGATACTGCTAGGAATTAAAATTATGAAAATGAAACAAATGCATATAAGAAGTTCAGAGAATATTTTCTCTCTCTTGAAGTTTGATTTTGTCCCTTTTACCATATCTACATTTGTCAAGTCTTTGATATGTAATATGTATCAAAAGTGAAGTATTTCCAATCATCATTACTTATGTTCCTTTGAATATAGAGATAAAGTAAAATAAAGCCTACAAACAAGATTAAAATTCACAGGGATTCTCTTATATGAAAAAGTCAAAGTGTAAATAATTAAAAGAGCAAAATAGTAGGCAAGTAATAAGAAAGGGAGATGGATATTTTGAAAATAATTTGAGTGTTTGGGTGTGTGCCACTTAATATCCATTTGTTTGTAAAATTTCAATGGTTTAACCAGCAGAAAAGTATAAAAAGGAGGTATATAAGCTAAAGCCATATTAATTAATATACTGAGCTATGAATGGCTCAAGTCAACAACTTCTGTGGATAACCCACTACTATTGTGGACTGCTGAACTGTGTTGGATTGTTTTAATTAAAAAATTTCAGTGGTTTCTTTTGCAGTTTGATCTGATAGTGAATATTGAATCATTTTGATTATTTTGTGTTTATATAGTTCAATAGTCATAATAGTAGTTGGTTATCCATAGGACTGGCAATGTCAGAAGTTGTTGACTTGAGCCTTTCACAGCTCAGCATATTAACACGGCTTTACTTTTCATACCTCGTTTTTATACTTTTCTGCTGGATGGTTAAGACCAAGATAAAGCATGACCTATATAACAAGAAGTGTAATTTTTGTATCTGACAAGGTCAGTCACAAGCAGGCCTTATATACTAGTAAGTGGTGGTCTATTTTGGAGAAAGTTTTATGTGCTGTTGTGCAGAATGCATATTCTGTTGCAGTAAGTAAGTTAGAATAATTGTGAAAATGGCTATTAACTCCATTTGTTTAAAGGTATGTCTCTGCTCTCATATTCTTTGTTAATTTTTTGTTTCGTTGATTTGCCCTTTTGTGACAGTGGGCATTAAGGTCCCCCACTATTGTCTTTTTATTATGTTATTGTACTAATGCCTATTTGCAGTACATAATAATAATGTTTATTGTGGAGACTTGGTATATGCACATAACACACCTTATTTCATTTCCCTCCTCTCCCTTCTCCTTCCATCTCTTGGTCCCATTCAGTTTTGCAAAAGATCTATCTCCTTATTCCGTATCATCTTTAATTTAGAGCAAACCTACAGAATGGAATATTTGGCCAGCTATCCCTGGAATAGAGGACTCATATTTAGAATACATGAAGAACTCAAAAAATTAGACCTTCCCCAAATAAAAGACCCACTTAAAAATGGGCCACTGAAATGAATAGGCACTTCTCAGAAGACATAGAAGTGGTCAGTTCAGTAGATTTAGTTATTTGAAAAATGCACGTTAAGCAACAGTAAAATTCCATTGCACTTAAAAATGATTAGCTTGAGCTCCCCTTTGCCCAAGAATAAAATTACTACTCATATTTGTTTTTTGGGCCCTGTGGAATAGTTTCTCATGCTTTGATTTTCAGTATATGATTTTTTTTTGGATTAGGTAAATCTTTCAAATGCAGCAGACTAATGATTTTTTAAAATCTAGTCTGTGCTTTTCAATTGGGGCATTGAGGACATTTATATTGAGCATTATTACTGAAAGGTGTTGATATTTTCCTGTCATTGCATTCTTTTTGTATTGTTAACTCTTCTACTTTTTCCCTTTTACTCACCATGCATGATGTATTCATTCCATAACGTTTTTGGCTTTGTTGGCTTCAATGTCTTTCTCTTGGATATTCTTGAGTAATTTTGGAGTACTGGTTTGGTGTTCATAATTTCCTAAGATGTTCTTTTCTCTGGAATGTCCTTATTTACCATTACATTTGAAAGATACAATAGTTTTGAAGGATATATTATTCTGCTTTGGAAGTTGTTGTTTTATGGCTTGAAACACTAAACTCCAGGCTCCTCTGTCTTTAAAGTTTGTGTTGAAAGATCTTCAATAATCCTTTTTGGTTCACCTTTATAAGTGACTTGGCTTGCTTTTCTCAGACAGCTTTTCTTTAAGTTAACTCAATCAAAACTTTATTTATTTACTTACTTTTTATTATTAATTTTATTGAGAAAAAATTGCAATGAGACAGCTTCAAAACAGGTTGATAGGAGAGTTACAACAATTAATACATTGAATATTGTTGTCTTTGTAGTAGTCATTCATATCAGAAGATGCAGACATGATATCCTGTCCAAACACTATTAGTACACTTCTTCTTATTGAATTAAGAAAAAGTAGCTATATATCTATCCTATTTTGTATATACAGATACAAAATTATCCTTCGTTTATGTCTCCTTTTTTGTTTAGTTTTGTCAGAGATGGATATTCCATTGCCATCCAAATATTGTAGATGCATGAATTCAGCAAAATATTCCAATATAGTCCAGTAGTCCACAATAGTAGTGGGTTATCCACAGGACTGGCAAGGTCCAAAGCTGTTGATGTGAGCCTTCCACAGCTCAGCATATTAACATCGCTTTACTTTTCATACCTTGTTTCTAAACTTTTCTTTTTTTTGTTAACTTTTTAATGTTTTTGACTATGAAAAGAAATGTTCCTTTCAAGGCTGTAAACAGAAGTAATAGATATTTAAAATTTTCAGTTATACTAACAAATAAGTTCTGCTGGATGGTTAAGATCAAGATAAAGCAAGACCTACGTAACAAGAAATGTAATTTTTGTATCTGACAAGGTCAGTCAAGTACCCTTAGGACTTATCCCAAAACCCTGTATTGCACTTTGTAGATCCTTTGTCAGTGTCAGCCATGTGGATAAGTCATGGGCATTGCTTGACCAATTTGATCTCTGTGAAAGCCTGAGAGAATGTTTTCTCTCCATGTGACTCTCTTTAGGCACACACTACATCAACGATCACATTCCTCTGGCCCATAATCTCCTTAATCAGAAAATTTGGAACACACCTGAGTTACATGATGTTACGGTACAGGTTCTCCTAAGTCCAGAGTCCTCACTGACCTTGAAAGGGTAGGGCCAAAAGTTGGCTGTCCTTGCAGCACTTCTTTTTCTCTAATTTTTGGTCTTCAAACTTAGGTTGTTTGCAAACAACCCTCCAGAATAGAAGCTTATTGTTGCCCTACAACATATGCAGTTAGGCTTAACCTCACTATCTTCACAGACAGCTTTTAAGTTTCTGTCATAGTTGAACTGTGATTTTGACTATGACGTGTTGCAGTGCACTATTTTTTTTTTTTTGTTATAATTATTTGACATTCAATAAACTTTTTAACTTACTTTTATGTCCAGGTTTTTTTCTCCACACTTGGAAAGCTTTTTTGATATGATTTTATATAAATGCTTAAAAAATTCTATGTGTGCTATTCTCTCAATTTCTCTCTAATTCCAAGTAGCCTTCTGTTGATAGTCTCACAATCATCTAGTAGGTGTTAGATGAATTTTCTTGTCCTCTATTGTTTTTAAGATTTCTCTGAGTATGCTATTATGAAACCATTTTTATTTTATAGAGAGAAAAAAGATAAGAATGAAATCTAGTTTCAAAATATATTAATAGGACAGTACAGCAGTTGATAAATTGTGTGTGGTTGCCTTCCTAGTAGTCACTCAGAGTAGAAGATATAGGCATGATATCCTCTCTATATAATATCACTGAAAAACTTTCTTTACAATGAATTGAGAAACTAGCTATATACCTATCTCTATTTTGAGCATACATGTATTTCCCCCTTTCCCTTTCCTCTATCAGTTTGTCTTTTGTTTTGAACAGTTTCTTCCAGTTCACAATATCTCTTGTACATTTTGGATCTTATTGACTTGTTCATTCCCAGTACAATATTTACATATATGGGTCTGTTTTATTTCACTTATGAGTATGGGTTACTTTGAAATACCTAGGAATGAATCTAACGAAGGAAACTAAAAGATCTATATGGTGAAAAGTACAGTATTGTGAAAAAATAAAATTGAAGAGGATTTCAGAAAATGGAAAGATATTCTTTGCTTATTAATAGGTGGATTATTTTTTTTGGCTGGCTCATGATGCCTTGAGGGCAGGTCTGGTAAGGCATGAGGATCTGGGGATCAAACCACAGCATCCTAAGCCTGATTGCTTTTTTTAAGGAGGCACTCAAACAAGCGAGCTAATAGGAAGAACTAACATTGTGAAAATGGCCATATTCCCAAAATTATTGTAAGGCTCAATGCAATCCCTACTGAAATACCATTAGTATATCTCATAGATCTAGAGAAAAATTCCTAAAATCTATGTCAAATAAGAAAAGACCTAAGTAAGAATAGCAAAAGAAATCCTAGGCAACAAAGCAAAGTCTGGAAGCATCACAATCTCTGACTTGAAATTATACAACAAAGCTACTGTGATAAAATCAGCATGGTATCGGAAAATGTAGACCTGAGCATCAGTGTAACAGTTTAGAAGATGTAGACACAACTACAAACACACTCAGCCACTTTATCTTTGACAAGGGGGGAAAACATGTTCATTGGAAGAAAGATAGCCTCTTTAGTAAATGGTGCTGGAAAAACTCCATGCCAAAGGTTAAAATTATACTCACACATATAACCAGGCACTAAAGTGAAAATGGATAAAAAATTTAAATATTAAAACATAAATACAAAATTTACTGGAGGAGAAAGAAGACATAGGGGTAGGCAGAGAGTTCATATATATGTGAACAAAAATAAAACTCCATGGGAAATACTTCAAAGAAGTAACAATTGGGATCTCATTTTTTTTTTTTTTTGAAAAGTAAGAAACCACCAACAGAGAAAAAGAAAACTCATGAATTGGGAAAAGATTAAGCCGACTCTCCATCAGACAAAGTATTGCTATCTAGAACATATAAAGAATTAAAAAAAACTCCAAAATTCAAAAATCCAATCCAAAATGAATCCAAAATGAGATGAATAGATCCTTCTTAGATTAAAAACATACAAATGATAAAGAAAAATGAAAAAATGTTCAACATCACTGGTTATTCAAGAAGTTAAAATTAAAACAATAGAGATAGCGTCTTATGCCAGAAAGAATGGCTATTATCAGGAAGTCAACCAATAACAAATGCTGGAGGGGTTGTGGGCAAAAAGGAACCCTTCTCCATTGTTGGTGGGAATGGACTCTGGTACAATCACTGTGAAAATCAATGTGGAGATTCTTCAAAAAGCATAGGCTTAGAGGTCCCATTTAACCCAGCTATTTCCCTCCTGGGTATTTTCTCAGAACTGAAATCATCACAACAGTGATATACATGTACCCATGTTTATAGGTGCACAACTTGTCATAGCTAAATCTTGGAAACAGCCCAGGTGCTCATCAAGGGAGGAATGCTTAAGAAACAAAGGATATTTTTACATAATGGAGCATTAATCAGCTATAAAAAAGATAAACTCAGTTTTATAGGGAAATAGTTGGGGCCTGGGAGATAGCTCAGTGAAATAAGTGCTTGTCTGGCAAGTTCAAGGTCCTGAGTTCGATTGCTGGTACTGCAAAAAAAAAAAAAAAAAAAAGTATAGCTAAATAGCTGCCACTAGAGACCATACTCAAAGTGCTCAATATGCAGTGGGGGGTAAAGACAGAAATAGGAAAAGGAAGGCAATATATTAGTAGGAAAAGAGGGAGGCAAGAGAAATTGTAGTGGTAAAAAGTAGACTGGAGGTTGGACTTGGAATTACTTTTATAACTGAGATACGGGGGTAGTATTGAGTGGGCTTCAGAGTGTTTTTGTAGACAGGAGGAGGTATTTGGAGAGGTGAAAGTGTATTTAGAGAGTTACACGTACAGTTGGAAACTGTCAGAAGTTTTTAGCAATTTGAATCTTTCACAGCCTACTATTATAGCATTACCTTTTGTATCTCAAGTAGTTTCAGTATTTTGCTGGATGGTTAAGACCAAGTTGAGACCTGTATAAAACAATTTTTTTTTTTTTTTTGCTATCTAACAAGGTTAGTTAAATCTCCTCAGGATTTACCTTAGGACCATGTATAGCACCTCTAAGATCTGTCAGTGTCAGCTATCTGGATGATCTGAGGCCATTGCTTGAACAATTTACATTCTGTGACAGCTTGATGACTCTTAGGCACACCATACATTCTCTATCACTTTCCTTTGTGGTTCCATACTCTCCTTGATCTATTTGCTAGGATTTTATTGAGGATTTTTGCATCTATGTTCATGAGTGCTAGAGTCACAATATTGGCCGTCCTCTTAGCCCATACAGCTCTCTAATTTTTGGTCTCCAAACCTCAGCTGTTAAACATCCAGAAGAGAAGCTTAGTGACATGACCTTGTCATGGAGGCAATAAGCTTAACATTTTTACCTGAGTATCAGACATCTTGACATAAAATGCAACTTGTTTTCTAACAACCATGGATATTTTAATATTCAAATACCATTAGAATGTTAGAAGACAGCAATTACATATGTTCACCAGAAATTTAGAAATCTAAACCATATACAACACTGCAGCACGATAATCCTGATGACATACTTAAATTTTCCTTTTGATATGACATAATCCTTTTAGCTAATCATATGTATCTCTATATAAAAAGCTCTTATCCAATTTGTCATTCTTTAATGGGATATGCATCATAAGTTTTTTTTATAAAGGCAGAGATCTGAATCCGAGGGAAACATCCTATCAAAAAGAGCAATCTTTGTTTTACATTTTGGAAGACCTGTATGTCTAGAATCATGAATACATTTATTATACCATGAAATTTACATTAATGAATTATCATAAACATGTGAAAACCTTTGTTTCTTAATTTCATTTCACAGCAGGAGAATCTTTTTTGAGAAAATCTTGTTGTAATGTATTTTTTAAAAAATTACCTTTTGCAATGACCAATTATTGGGGGGTGTCTCCCTAGAGACTATGAAGATTATTGTGGGCTCCTTACTAATGAATGCTTGCCGATCACCTCCCTATTACCAACTGGGGTCCTTCCAATAATTGGTCCCCACTCTAAAGAATATTTAATTAGTTGATTTTTTTTCATGAGCTTTGTGCAAATCAATTTTGATATCACTTAGACCAGCTGGCAAATTAGAAGAAAACATGCCTTTAAGTTTATGTCTCAAAACTCAAATAAAAAGAGGGACAGCCATTCACAGAACACATAAACATCTTACAACAAAATCAGAGTGCATTCAGCTGTATTCTTGACCAAGTTAAATTATTGTAACTGTTACAATGTTTAGAAATTTATAATAATAGATGGGCAAGATTTTGTTATTTGTTAATTAGAAGATATCAGAAAAATTGGAATGAATAGAATCTTTTATCTATAATTAATATGCATATTTTATATTTTTATGTTTTGTTGTGTTTTAAGAACACTTCAACTCAGTTATCCTTATATACTCTATCACATATTTAGATTTTAGATTTCCATTTTGTCAGTTTTTTAAATTGGTCCCAGGTTTAATCTACCCTCACGGTAGTCACCTTCTTCAAATCTGGTTTCATTATTTGGGTGGCAATGGAACACCCGTCTCTGACAAAACTAAATAAAAAAGGAGATACAAACGAAGAAGCATTTTGTATATACAAGATCTTTATTAAGAATTAAACAAACTTTAAATAAACTTTTAAAATATAACCATTATAATAAATCATAGAAAATATGATATTTTTTAGCCCCTTAAGGGGACAATGCAAAAGCTTCTCTTTTAGTGTCATTTATAATGGAGAGAGAGAACCACTCTATTTTCTGCTTTTCTTTTTTATTAATTAATAAAAATATTTGATTGAATTTTAGGAACTTCATACTTTTAAAAAATTTCACATCTCTGGACATAAATTACCCTCCACATGCCGACAGCAGAAGCCTGGGCTGCGAAGTGGTCTCCCATACCACACTGGCCCCACCAGCAGAGGCACAGAGGTGGCATATGTCCCATGCCCACTGTCACAAGTAGCCAGCAGAAGCGCCACTCAGGGCCAGGACTCTGCACATCTGGGTCTGGACCACAGGCGATCTCCCCCTGTCCTTTCTGATTCAGGATGGAGATGCTGACATTAAAGTTTCTAATCCCTGAGGGAGCTCAGAAGTTTACAAAGGTCAGAGACTTCTCGGAGAAAGACACTGAGGAGTCACCGTGCACAGCTGGGCACCCTGCGATTCACTGTTCCTGAGAGAGTCTCTATTCCTTTGTATCCCTCTGGTTGGCAATATAGCACCTTTGTAGCTGCCTTACCTGGAGGCCATCACGCTTGCAGTTGAAAAGCCTTGGAACTGTTTTTGCTTTAAGTAATTAATTTCTATTTTTTATCCAATACATCCATTTTTTTAAAAAAATATTTTTATCAAGGAATTAGCCGGGGAGATGGCTCAGTAGAATAAGTGCTTCCCTGATAAACGCAAGGTTCTGAGTTCAATCCATGGTTCCAACAACAACAACAAAGAACCTCTACTCAAGGAATGAATAATTGAGGAATATAATAATCTACAGTTATTTAAAAAATGGTTTGGGTAGTCTGAAATATAACTTTGATTTCTCTGGATAATACAATCAGCATGGATGACACCAAGCAAAACCCAGAAGCAAAACCTTTTCACATTTGGGCTCTGCCTCTAGTTGTTTTTACTTCGTAGCCTTGGGGCTGGGTGAGCTGCTAGCAGCAGCTTGATTGTCTTAGTAGGAATGGGCACCCTCACCCGTATTCCCCTTCCTAAGAGTCAAGAGAGCTTTGACCATGTAGCCATGGCCTCTGTGGGTAGCCATAATGTGTGCCAGGTGTTGCGCTTGCGCTGATGGCTGGATGTTTCATTTTTGCTCAGATTTTAACATAGACTATCTTGAGCCTAACAAATTTTCAATGCTAGCACTGTGCACGGCTCAAAGCCACAACATGCCATAATCATGACCCTCCTACTCAGTGACAGGCACACAGGACTATAGTTGACCTGTGCCAACCTCAAGCTGCACCCAGCACGTGGTTACACAAGTGGGTGGGAAATCGCAGCTGGGTCTGCCTAGGACCAGAGTATCGGGGCCCTCCATGAACCCAGGTTGTGCCCGTGCCCCCAGTGGTACCACTGCTACACAACTTGGAGCTGGTTGCTTGCTACTTAAAATAATTTTTTCCCTTTTCATATAATCGAGCAAAGCTAGAGGGTTTAAACTATCTGCTGTGCCTTTGCTTCACTCCTTGTCCTGTGTTAGAATTTTATTTTAAAACAGTACTCCACACCAAGTCTTTTTTTTTTTTTGTGGTCTTAAAATGTACAGTAAATATATAATCAAGAAAGCAACAATCATTTTTTTGCAATAAACATTTTTGCATGCATTTATATACATCTATAGGTATCTGTGGTCTTTGAAATTGTTTCATTTTTAACTCAATATACATTTCTCTTTTTTGGCTATTCTCAAACTTATTTCTTTGAGCTTGTTTTTATACATTTTTAAAGGTCACTAGACCTCCATGCCCCATGTTTTTCAACTGATAATTATCAGTATGACACTCTAGTGCTAAGTATTGACCCACCAATTTGTTTCCCCACCCTGCTGCCAGCAAAATTCTTGGGAACATCCACCTATTACTATCTCTTTACCAGGAATCCCTGTTGCAGGAGCCAAATGTAGGGATTTGTTGGACTCTTGGTGACCCCTGGGAAAAAATTGTGAGAGTATTTAGAAAGTAGAGATGAGACAGGGGCTGGGGAGATAGCTCAGTAGAATAAGTGCCCAAGTTCAATCTCAGGTTCTGCCCCACCCCCAAATATCACATTGTTAAAAAAGACAAGATAATAGCCTGCTTGACAAAGGACCCTCAACAGTAGGGGTACTTATTTATACTTTTGCAAAGTTACAAGACACAATGTTACCTAGCAACTAACCGCCCACAGTGTCCAGGCTTGAGGTAGCTTTAGGATAAAGCCTCATCCTGTCCTCCAACACATAATCAATTTCCAGCTTCAGTGGTTCCCAAAACCTCAGTCCAGGTGCTGTTTGCCATCTCTCTGCCAACAGGCATATCTATCTGTCTAGATCCCCTTTTGGTACCCAGCGCTACCAACAGGCACAGAAGAAGGACCTCTTGATCAGTATAGGCTGATGGCATGGACTTCATGACACAGTAGACATTTCTGGTGTTTTACAAAACAGTATGAGAGCAACTACTCTTTTCTGACACCACTGGATTGCTTTCTGACCTGGATGCGAGTGGCCATCTGTCTCACAGAGGACAGTGTCTCTCTTGTCCCACTTTTAATTCTGCATCTGAGTCTTAACCGGGGTTTGTGTACTATGATTCAGGAATGGCCCAGTTTTCTCTCATACTCTCCCCATATCAAAACCTCAATGAATTTTCACAAAGTGAATGTTCTACAATTAAACAGACCCTAGAAAAAGAACAGAACATGCTTATTTCCAAGAAATTTCCTTATATTCCCAATTTTTGGCATGCCTCTCACCTCTACCATCACCACTATGCATCATTTTAACAGCATATCATACCTTTTGTAACTTGCATGTTATTCAAAATTAAATCCCACACTGCAGTTTCTGTAACCATGTCTGCCTTATTTTGTTCAACAACCTGTTTCTGAGCATATTACCAGTATTTTACTTAGGAAAACATATGCTTTTTTTAAAGCTTTATCTAGCATGTCACCTTACATATTTTTTTTTTTATTTTTAGTTTTAAAGAATACAAAATGACAAAAAACCCATCAGAAATGACAGAAAATTTCACTAAACAAAGTAATAGGAATTTGGCAGTGGTTGTTGTATTGTAAGGTATTATATTAAAATTAATTGTTTAGGTTACCACATATAAACCTGAAAAATTAGTTAAAATTTTTTTAAGTGGAGCCGGCGAGATAGCTCAGCAGTGTAAGCTTAGGCAGGCACAGGGGACCACAGTTTGATTCCTGGCACCACATGCCGCATCAGTTCCACCCTTAGGGTGGGTTGAGCCAGCAAAATAAAGCAAAACAAAAAAAAAAGTTATAAGAAATTAAAAAGGAGAAAAAAATAAAATAAAGTAAGAAATCTAAGCATTAACTTCTCTCAATAGATCAGCAAAAATCAGTAGGACAATTGTCCAAGTTATCCCGTATACATACGTAAATATATCTTTTCACTTTTTCTTTTATCTTTTCCCTCATCCCAGTTGAGCAGATTCTTTCCTTTTTACAGTACCTGTTGTATCCTTCAGATTTTATTTACTCTTTCAGGTTCTCACAGTAGTGAGATAATATGATATTGCACATGTGGGTCTGATTTATTTCACTTATTAATGCAGTCTCCAGTTGTATGAATTTACCTATAAAAGTGTATCATTTTTATAGATGAATAAGACTCCATTGTGTAAAATACCATATCTTCTTTACCCATCCCTCAGTTGATGGACATTTGGATTGTTTTCAAGATTAAGCTACGACAAACTGCGCTGCTATAAACATGGGTGAACATATATTGCTGTGGTATTGGGCTTTCAGTTCTTTTGGAAAGATACTTAGCAGGGGCATAGCTGGGTTGAATGTGACCTTCCATACTAGCTTTTTGAGGAATCTCCACACTGATTTCCACAGTGGCTTTACCATCAGCATTCCCACTAACAGTGGGATAGGGTTCCTTTTCTCCCAAAGCTCCTCTAGCATTTCTTGTTGGTTAATTTCTTGATGTTATCCATTTTTTTTTCCTGCAGAAGATGTATTCTCCATGTTGTTTTAATTTATATCTCTTGAATGACCAATGATGTTGAACATTTTTTATATATATTTATATATATTTATTTGCCATTTGTATTGTGAAGTGTACATTCATCTCAGATGCCTATTTTTAGATTACATCTTTGAATTTTGGAAACCTGATTTAAAAAAATCCTTTTTATGTAACTTACACATATTTGGACAAAATTATGACAGGGCAGCAGGGCAATGCTAATGTCACAAAGATATTCATATCCTTATTCTTGGATCCTGTAAATATTTTAAGCTACAAAAGAAGAAAGGAATTGAAATTGTAGGCAGAATTAAAGCTAATTATCTGATCTTTAAAAAGAGATTTGCTCGATTTTCTGGATAGGCTCAGTATGTTCAAAAGACCCTTTGATATAGAAGGGAAAGGCAGGAAAGTCAGAGTCAAGGTGATGTTTTGAGAAAGAGATTCAATTTGGCATTGCTGACTTTGAAGACGGAAGGCAAGATGTTGGCCCAGCATGTGGACAGCCTCTAGGTATGTAAGAAGGGAGCCTATTACTTAGTGTTTGTAAAAGAAGCAGAGTCCTAAAGATCTTAATTTTGTCCCAATGAGGTGACTTTTGGACCTCCGATCTCTGGAACTGGAAATCATTGATGTTCTCTTATCCCACCTATATTTTTATAATTGATTCCATCAGTAATAGGAGATGAAACCACACAGTATTGTCTGTTTTGATATTTTTATTTGGGTGCATTACCACCACAAGCAAGCACATGTTCTGTTAAACAGAAAACTGAGAGTGACTATTAGGTAAATTAGGCATGTTTTCCACAAAGGACATTGAAACACAATTTTTAAGGAAAGATTTGTCTTCCTTTAAAACATGTCTAAAAATTGTATAAATCAAGACATTGCAAAATGTGTTTAAGTCTCAGTAAATGTATCAATATAGCATAAAATAAAAAATACAGTAAAATTAGAAGGTATTATAAAAGTAGCATTAAAATTAATGGAGGTACTCTGGGAGGCTGAGACAGGAGGATTACAGGTTTAAGTCCAACCCAGGCAACGTAGTGACTTAGTAAGATTCTTTCTCAAAAATTAAAAATGAAAAATGCTGAGGATGTATGACAGTGTAGATATCTGCATTTAATCCCCAGCACAAAAATTGTTAAAGAAATTACATTGAAATTTATGGTGTTTTTATAATCAGTTACTAATTGGAACAAAATCAAGGCAAATTCCTGTGTTAATATCAGTCTTGATAGTAAGATGATGTTAGAGAGACCTTCATTTGTAATGGACTTCTAGTAAAGAAATTAGGCCTCTGAGGAATAATTTGGAAGGTCAAGAAGTAAATAAAACAACATAATTGTAGATTCAAGTATGTTGAATACATTTAGATAAAAAACTGAAAATGAGAGGAATTTGAGCGGGCATTTGTGCACGAGGTCCCAGGCTGGTGCTTCCACGCGCGTGGGCAAGCCAAGATGTCGCACCCATCACCACAAGCAAAGCCCTCCAACCCTAGTAATCCCCGAGTCTTCTTCGATGTGGACGTTGGTGGGGAGCGAGTTGGTCGAATTGTTTTAGAATTGTTTGCAGATATTGTACCCAAAACTGCGGAAAATTTTCGGGCACTATGTGCAGGAGAAAAAGGCATTGGATCCACGACTGGCAAACCTCTTCATTTCAAAGGATGTCCCTTCCATCAAATTATTAAGAAATTTATGATTCAGGGTGGAGATTTCTCAAATCAGAATGGAACAGGTGGAGAAAGTATTTATGGTGAAAAATTTGAAGATGAAAACTTTCATTATAAGCACGATTGAGAGGGCTTGTTGAGCATGGCAAACGCAGGCCGCAACACAAACGGCTCTCAGTTCTTCATCACGACGGTTCCAACCCTGCATCTGGATGGGAAGCACGTGGTGTTAGGACAAGTAATCAAAGGAATAGGTGTGGCAAGGATTCTGGAAAATGTCGAAGTCAGTGGTGACAAGCCTGCCAAATTGTGCATCATTGCAGACTGTGGAGAACTGAAAGAAGGTGAAGATTGGGGAATATTCCCCAAAGATGACTCTGGTGACAGCCATCCAGATTTCCCTGAAGACGCAGATGTGGATCTCAAAGACGTAGATAAAATTATATTAATAACTGAAGACTTAAAAAACATTGGGAATACTTTTTTCAAGTCTCAGAACTGGGAAATGGCCATTAACAAATACACAAAGGTTTTAAGGTATGTGGACAGCTCCGGGGCTGTTCTGCAGGATGCTGATAGGCCCCGGCTGCAGCCCGTTGCCTTGAGCTGTGTGCTCAACATCAGCGCATGTAAGCTCAAGATGTCAGACTGGCAGGGAGCCGCTGAGAGCTGTGTGCAGGCTCTTGAAATAGACCCGTCAAATACCAAAGCACTGTATCGCCGAGCTCAAGGATGGCAAGGATTAAAAGAATATGATCAAGCATTGGCTGACCATAAGAAAGATCAAGAGACAGCACCAGAAGATAAAGCTATCCAGGCAGAACTGCTGAAAGTCAAGCAGAAGATTAAGGCACAGAAAGACAAAGAGAAAGCATTGTACGCAAAGATGTTCGTCTAACAAGGATTCGCCTTCGCCCGAGTATTATGCACAGGTTGTTTCAAGCAGTAAAAAAAGGAAAGAGTTAAGTCTCTAGCTTTGTTTCCTGAGACATTTCAGTTCCTCATTGTTTACAGTTTAGAAATACTGATAGTTTCCCTCTTAATAAAAAGTGTTACGAAATGCCAGTGAGGTTGAACTTAATAATTGTTTTCTGCAGTTTACAGAGAATGGTGTCCAGCTTGGTTTTAAATTCCTGTCATAACTTACATTGTGAACAGATGCAATCCTGTGCTGAGTGTGTCTGTGGCAGTCTGTGCTAGTGTTCTCTACTTGTAGGTAACAGTTCAGGGGCTGGGACACTTGTTGCAAACAGCCAGCTAGTCATTGTTTAGGTTTTGTGGACAGTCTGGTCTGTCGTAACTACTTGGCTCTGCAGTGGTAACACAAGTGTAACTTCTTACATCATAGACAATGCGTAGGCAGTGGATGTGGCTGTGTTTCAATAAAACTTTATTTGTTACTAGCGGTGAAAAAAACTGAAAATGAAGCACAGTCAATTTGAGAACATATTTATAACAAAGCATATAAATACAGACATAAAATTGTTTAAAATCAACTAGAATAAAAACATCTAAGATAAACAATGAAAGGAGGTAAATAAAAAATTGAAATAAATAAAAACAAATAAATTTAGAATGTTTGTATGATACCTAGTCACTGTGTTATGATCTAGGATATGTGTAACCTTTATTTGTTAATTATACTTAAAGTAGGAACAAAGCATAAGCACAAAATATATGTGAAGGGTCCATATTAATTATCAAAAGAGGTAAAATTAAGTTATTCATGAATTGCATGATGACATTTTAGAAAGAATATTTCTTGGTTGGAGCACGGTATTTCTGAAGTGGAAATTTAAATTAGAGGCCTCCCACTTTCTCTAAAGTTTAATTATTATTATTGTACCATACCTAAGAGGATAGCTTGATTCATATATCCCTTTGTTGGAGCTTTGCCATCACACGTGTGACTTGTGTTAGTTGCTCAGTTATGATGATCACCTCTTTACATGTAAAAAAGAGAAATGAAATGCATAGATGCCGTGGAGATCGTTCAAGTGTGATGGCCCCAAGTCCATGAGTAGAGAGACTGATCCTCAGTACGATGATGCTGGAAGGTGGTGGAACCTTTGAGAAGTGGAGTGTGGTGCAAGGTTGCTGCTCTGTGAAGAAAGCAACCTTACAGGGCACGATGTTTTCAAAGAGCAAGCTTGGGATCCCCCGTATTTTTATATATTTGTGTCTTACTATGTGCTCTCTTCAAAATGCTCTTGCACATATCCTCCACAATATGATGAAGTCTGAGGTGTCCAGACTAAAGCCACAATCATGCTAGCTAGATGCTTTAGTCTCTAAAACTGTGAGATAAATAAACCTGTTGTACAGAAAAAGGTCTACGGTGTCTGGGCTCTGGATTGGTACTAGTCTGTGGCAGGAGGTGAGTGGTGAGAGAGAGACTGAGACTTTTGCTGTGTTTCCAGCCACTCCTCATTATTCACTGAGATCAGCGGCAGTAGATTCTCCTACAAGTGTGATCCCTGCTGTGAACTGCATGTAAGTTACTTAATAGTGTGCTCCTTTGCCAAACATTGCCAAACATCCCTCCTTATTCCCAGAAAAATTGTGTGCCATGAAACCATTTCCTCATGCCAAAGATAGTTCTGAATCACTGTTATAAAGGACACAGACGTAGGTTCTTGCTTATAGCATTGGAGGGTTGATTAATACATTATAGAAGTGTTGTTGAAAAATTAGTGAGGTAATGTGTATAAAACACTGGTGCATTGGAGGGTTGATTAATACATTATAGAAGTGTTGTTGAAAAATTAGTGAGGTAATGTGTATAAAACACTGGTATAGTGATGGGATAGGCTGAGTGTTGTTGCCACTAATACAAATAACTTTGAATTTCTTTTAAAAACTTTTTATTAAATTAATAACTTTGTATTTTTTGCCAAGGTTTTATTTTATATTAAAGTAATTTTTTTTCTCCCTTCATTGAATACCTACCACACACCAAGTCTTAACTAAGAACTAAACTCACTAGTGTGGTTTTAGAGGTGAATAGGATAGAGTGCTGGAAATCAAAGAATCCATGTTGTGGGTGTGGAGAAAGATTCAATATTGTTAGTATGATGAAAATAAAATTAATTAGGTAAAAAAGTAAAAACTTCAAGTTAATTTTATCATATTCATGTCAGAGAACATTTCTGTAAATGTATTTCATTTTTTTTATTAATTTTATTGAGAAACAAATAGTGAGACAGTTTCAAAACAGGTTAGCAGGACAGTTATAATAATTAATACATTGGATATTATTGTCTTCATAGTAGTTATTCATAGTACAAGATGCGGACATGATATCCTGTCCAAACACTATTAATAAAAATCTTTCTTATCATTGAATTAAGAGAAAGTAGCTGTATGTCTATCCTACTTTGTAGATACACACACACACACACACACACACACACACACACACACACACACACATATATGTAAATGTATTTTCAAGAAAAAAAATATATATAATTTATTTGGTACAGGGTTGAATATGCAGCTTAGACTCATTATGATCCTCCTGCCCCAGCCTCTCCAGCACTGGGATTACAAGCATGTGCCACAATGCCTGGTTTCAGTGGCCAGCACAGCACACCTGTGGTTCAGGGGACAGCATGGCACGCAGTACCAGGAATTTTTTTTTGGTAGAACTGGGGATTGAACTCAGACCCTTTCACTTGACAGGGAAGCACTTATTCTACTGAACCAGCTTCCCTGCCCCCAAAGTATATTTCCATGCTTTTTTTGTGGTACCAGGGATTGAACTCAGGCCCTTGTGTTTGCCAGGCAAGTGCTTATTTTATTGCGCTATCTCCCTGGCCCAGTACCAGGGATTGAACCCTGGTCCTTGCCTTTGATAGGGTGACACTTAAACTTCTAAGCTCACTCCCCAGCCCCTTGAACATATATTTTAAACATGTAAGGGATTTTCTTCTCATTTGAAGATATATTCTAAACATGTGAGATTGACTTATTAAGAAGATCAGTAAGGCAAGTTCAACATATTCTTGATCATCTGTGATTGCTAATGAATTTGATTTTATGAGAGGACTGGCCAAATAGCTCAGTGGATTAAAGTACCTGCAAGCAGGAGCCAGGGCCGGGGTTCAATCCCTGGGTCTATTGTGCCTGCGCGGTGCCTGGGATACGCTGAGACAGCGAATGGGACTGGGCATGGTAGTGAACACCTGTAATCCCAGCTCTTGGGAGGCTGTAAACAGGTGGATCACTATGAGTGTGATCTAGTAGGGAGACCCTGAACATCCTGTAGACCCTTCCCTAAAATACAAAAAAGAAAAAAAAAGAGAAAAAGAAACTGATTTCATGAAAGTTGAGAGCATAATAATGATCACTAGAAATTAGAAAGGATATATATACACAGACAGAAGAAAGGGACAGAGGGAATTTAGATAATGGGAACCAACATATAACTTCATAAGAGGAATACGTCATAATGTTCTAAAATGACTACAGTTCATGATTATTATGTGTTTTATAAAAACTAAAGAATTAAAGCCTCAGTTCAAAAATGGGTATCTAAAGAATGAATAGACACTTCTTAGATGAAGAAATACAAATAGAAAATATATAAGAATGTTCAACATCACTGGTCACTTGAGAAATGAAATTAAAACAACACTGAGATTCCATTTCATCCCAGAAAGAATAGCTACCATCAAGCAGTCAGCTAATACCAAGTGCTGGAGGGGCTGTGGGAAAAGGAACCATTCTCCACCATTGGTGGGAGTGTGAATTGGTACAGCCACTATGAAAACAATATTCCTTAAAACTAGTGGATCCATTTTACCCATCTATTTCTCTTCCTGGTATTTTCTTTTCTTTTCCTTTTTTTTTTTTTTTGAGACAGGGTCTCACTATGCAGTTCAGGCTGACCTTAAGCTTACTTTGTAGCTCAGGCTGGTCTTGAACTCACAACAATCCTCCTGCCTCCACCTCCCAAGTGCTGGGATTACAGGCCTGCGCCACCACGCCTGGCCTTCCTGGTATTTTCTTGAAAGAGTTAAAAGCATCATATTGCAATAATGCATGCATGTTTGGAGAAGTACAATTTATAATACATAAGTATTGAAAATGATCATCAACAGAAGAATACATAAGGAATATTTGATATTTATACACAATTGAGTGGTGCTTTGCTATGAAGAAGGACAAATCTGAGATATTCTTAGGTAAAATAGAAGTACCTCCAAATCATAATATTACAAGAAATAAGACACACAAATTTAAAAGTTGTTATATTTCTCTTGTTGAGAAATATAAAGGATAAATAAGAAAAATGGAGATTAAATATTGGTTAGTAGGAAGAACATGTTCAAATGGGAAGAGAAATATGGAAAGGAGAAGGAGAGGGAATGAAAGAAAGATTTTAAAAGAAAGTAGGAGAGAAAAATAGAAACAAAGCATTTGTAAGTGAGGATGGGAAGAAGAGTTGAAAGAAGAGAATGGAACAAAAGGATTTATGTATATACATGCACAAATTTTCTATGATGAGTGTTATTGTTATGTATGAAAACACGCGTGTACTAGTATAGATTAAAAAATACCAAAAAACTAGAAGTTTCACTATTCAAAGAAATAGAAAATGATTCAGGAAATGGAAATGGTAATTCCCTTGATTTGATCATGACATCTCACATACATGTACTGCATTCTTACATCATATTCTATCAATATGTGCAATTATTATACCTCAATAAAAATACATAAAAATTCCCAAATATTTTCTACATGTAACTGGAAAAAGGATTTTTGTAGTCATAGAAAGATAAAATCAAAGGTTAGATAAAAAAATGATTCGATGCATAACTTATGAAAAGAGTGTACAGCAGGAAAGACCCCAGAGGAAGATTAAAGGAAAGACTTACTTTACAATGTGGGAAAGCCCGAAACTGAGTATCACAGGGAGAGGGTCAGGCCCTCTGGTGCTCAGTATATATTGCCACTCATCCTGCCATGGTCTGTTCACTGAAAGGAACCCCTCTTGCTAAGGAGTCTCCTCAGAGCACCCTTCATATCCCCATTCCTCAGACTGTAGATGAAGGGATTCAGCATGGGGGTGACCATGGTGTACACCACTGAGGCAATCAGACTCATCTTGGAGGACACTGTAGCTACAGAGCTGAGGTAGACTCCAAGACTTGTGCCATAGAACAAAGAGACCACCAAGAGGTGAGATGCACAGGTGGAAAAGGCTTTGTATTTGCCCCCAGATGCTGATATTCTCAGAATGGAGGAGAAAATCTGATAATAAGAGAAAAGAATCCCAGTAAGTGGAAAACCTCCTAGGACGATGGCCACAGAATACACTATGATGTTATTGATGAGGGTGTCAGAACAGGCGAGCTTCAGGACTTCAGGAAGATCACAAAAGAAATGTGGGATTTTGGTATTAGTGCAAAAGGACAGCCTCAAAACAGTCAAGATCTCAGACAAAGATCCCATTACACTGATCATCCAAGACCCCAGAGCCAGCAGCCCACAGAACCGTGGGGTCATGATGACTGTGTAGTGCAGAGGGTGACAGATGGCCACAAAGCGGTCATAGGCCATTGCCGTCAGCAGCAAACTGTCCAGGCACCCAAACACAAAGAAGAAGCACATTTGTGTGATGCAGCCTGCAAAGGTGATGGCTTTGTTCTGAGTCTGTATGTTCACCAGTGTCTTTGGGATGGTGGTGGAGGTGAAACCGATGTCAGCAAAGGACAAGTTGGAGAGGAAGAAGTACATGGGGGTGTGGAGGTGCGAGTCTGAGGTGATGGCCAGGATGATGAGTAGGTTTCCTGTGATGGTGACCAGGTACATGGGCAGGAGCAGCCCAAAGAGGAGGGACTGCAGGTGGGCATCCTCTGTGAATCCCATGAGGAGAAAGTTTGTGACTCCTGTTTGATTGACTGTTTCCATGGGGCTGCTGAATATTTCCAGGAGGAGAATAAGAAAAATAAAATTCACTCTAAAGTGATTTCCCAGGATGACCATAATAGCTATTAGTCAAATTCATGAAACTCACTAAATAATTCATTTTGATGAATTACTGGATGGATGTCTTTGCTGACAAGTTGTTATCATTGATACCTGAAAAAAAATCAGGTTTATGTCAATGGTTCTGAAATGGGTGTTCCCTGAAGCAGTAATATGACCTTATTTAAGAAATTTATTAGAAATTTGCGTATCCAGGTGCACCTGATAACTTTCTCCTATATTCTTGGACTGAACAAGCTGTGTTGGAATTTTGGGGAACAAATGAACAATACACACACACAGACACACACACACACACACACACACACACACACACACACACACACACACACACGCACGAAACAGGCTCTAGTGTCTTTTACTTGTCTTAGCAAACTTCCCTTCTGTAGAATCTTTGCTAGTTTCTGTGGTATGTTGTGACTAATGCATTTGGGAATGAAATTTCCGATTTCTAGGCACATTCATCATTTACTGGCAAAGACTTTGTTTTATTGTGCTGGATTTTTGCAAATTTTACGTGTCTCTTTCTTTGTTCTTTGGATGATCCTTCTGCCAGAAAATGTTCATAGCCACTGTTATTAGTAACTCCCTTCCAGTTAACATATTCTTTACCTAAGATCATGCAACCTGGGATTATTATATAATACATCCTAGAAAATAGAAACTAACATACATTTTCCATCATATGATCTTTGTAGGATCAAAATTAGTACCATATGGACATATACCTTTACATTTGCCTATTTTGTACATTTACCTTCTTAAGTTTTATTTTTGATAATTTTTTTTATTTTATAGAGAAAGAAAACAAAAACAAATAATAAGAACAAAGACAAAAACAAAACAACACAGAACAATAAAAATGGTACAGCATTTCAAAACAAGAACAGAAAAATATCATCAAATTTTTTGCTCAGATTACCAGATATAGGCATGCAAGACTGATCAAGCAATTAAATGTTAGCTCTTCCTTACACTAAACCTTAATTATTCCTTGTCCTTTTAACTTTTTTTTTCTTTTTGATACTGGGGATTGAACTCAGGACCTTGCACTTACCAGGTAGGGGCTTAATCCACTGACCCAACTTTTTAAGTTTTCAATTTATTTTAAAGAGATTATAAAAATAATAGGTGGGATATTAGAGATGATACACATTTAAAAGAAAAAGATGAGAGGTATTCAACTGTGGTTGCTATATATTTTGGGTTAATTTTAATTTTATATTTTCTTCTAGGTAATCAGCCAATGGTCTCTTGTCAGGTGTTCAAAATTCAGGTGGTGGACTGGGGAGATGGCTCAGTGGACTAAGCACTTCCCTGGCAAGCACAAGGGCCTGAATTCAATCCTTGGTTCTGTCAAAACAAACAAACAAACAAACAACCCCAAATAAACAAACAAAAATTCAGGTGGTATATTCCACTTTTTACAGTCTTTTTTTTTGCAAAATGGGGGATTGATTTCAGGCCCTTGCACTTGCCAGGAAAGCATTTATTCTGCTGAGCCATCTCCCTGGATCCCACTTTTTACAGTCCTATTAATGATTACAATGATAGTGTTAACAGATTTTCAGGTTTTCAATTATTTAATCTTCATGATATAATTAAAAGTCAAATGTGAAAGCCACCCTGTATTATTTATCATTATCATTATTCTATTTCTGGTGTCAGTATGTTCTTTGGATGAATTTTAGAATCTCTAGTCACATTGGAAGAAAAAACTCAGAATTTTATTAGGGATTCCAGTAAAGCTATAAATTAATTAGGAAAAATTGACCCCTTTACTATGGTTACTTTCTCATATCAATAAGAGATATTTACCTCTATATGTTTCAGTCCACATTTGGGTATGTTTTCTTGAAGCTTTCTTTAAACTAGTGGATTATTTTCACTTCTTGATAGGAAATTTTTAATACAACTTATGTTTAATGTCATTAAGACAAACATCTCTGCTATTACTACTGTATTAATAAAGGGTTGATTTTTTTGTATTGATGAAGTGCCTTGTTTTGTTTTAGCATTTTTTTAAAATTAAGTTGTAAACTTTTATTACAAATTAAAAATGAAGTTCTTAAAAATCTCAACTTGACCAGATATGAAACAATTTAGAAACCTTTAAAGCTTTATTGAGAAAAACCAGGTTTTTTAAAAATGACAATGATAAATAAAAACACATGCTGCATAAATAATGCAGATAGTTCTAGTTATCTGGTCAGTGGGCAAAAAGCAAACACGTAAGGTCTTCAGTTCCAATCTTTTGTTCATTTCTTATTGCTGGAATTTCCTATTTGTTTCTTTCTTGTTGGATGACTAAACCAGATGATGCTAGAGACGTTAAGCCTGCATTTACACAGCCTCTCCCTGCTTTGCCTAGGGAGCTCATGAATCCTCTCAGCTGGTGGATTAGCTGCTTTTGTCTCTTTGACATCTTGTAGTTTGGGGTTTTCTAGGAATCTGCATTGGTACTAGAAGTTGCATCAGTACCGTACCGAGGTTGAGGAGGCTGCTGACCTTGGTTCTCATCTTGATTTTATCTTCTTCATTGCTATCCTTTCTAGGCTGTCTTTGGCAAGGAGGGCCCCTGCTGGATCGTGATCTATAACCTTGATACATATTCTGTCTCACTTGTCTACCTTGCTCCCATGCACCCTGGCTGTCAGAACCCCCCATCACTTCTCCTTGCACAGCAGGATTGGAATACTGTGCCCAAGCCCATTGGTCTCTGCATGTTGTAAGGTGGGAATCTTCATCTGCGGTACGACCGGCTTTGGGAGCGCTCTCCGATCCATGATTCTCCCCCCCCCACTGTTATGATAATTCTACTGGTAATTGCATGGAGGACCCCCAAGACGTGGTTAGCATCTATGATGGTTAGGTCCACTGGGTGTTTATTGCCTTGAACTGGAAACCCACCAGGGCCTGTAACATTTGCTGCCTCTGCACCCTTTTGTCCTTCAACATCATACTCCACAGTCTCTCCACCTGCGAAGGTCCTTCCTGGGGTCATTCTTCTTTATGGCAAACACATAAACAAACAAACACATCTTCCTTGTTGTCATTCCTGTTGAAGTCATATCTGTTTCTTACATTGAACCATTTTACTCTTCCCAACACATTAGTTGGGACGATTTTATGGGCAGGCTCCACCAATGTGAGGCTGCTCTGGCCCTTTGGTGCCGGGCTTGGTGTCAGCAGCACTGGGGGCCAGAGCGGGGGGTTGGGGTTGGGGTGGGGGCGCCGGCAGGCGGCTGCTAGGTCTCTGCCTGGCTGGCTGCTCACGGTGGGGCAGCTGCGACCCCTTCAGGTGTGTGACGGTAACTAGGCCGCCAGCGGCGGCGGGGCTACTCTGGGGTCTCTGGGGTCCGCTCTCCGCTCCAGCTACCGATCGAACTCGCATTTCTTTCTTTTTCTTTTTTTTTTTTTCAGTTTTTGATTCCTTTATATCAAAATTGCACACTGAATTTTGGGAGAAATGCCAAGAAGTATAACTTGTATAAATGTAAAGTAACAGAAGTTGCTTTGACATGAGAGTATGGTTTGGGTCTAAAATATTTAAAATATTAAAAATAAACTTATTTAATTAAAAATAAACTTATACTTTATATGCTTTGGTTTCACTTCAGATCATATAAATCTTTCACCTTTTAAATAATTATCATAAATAAGTCCTAATATCTCTATTCTTCTCTCCCTTTCTCTCTTGTCCTGCCCTCATCCTCAAAATTTTGTTATTGCCCTAGATTTAGGAATTACTCCTTATAGAAAGAGCAAAAAAGGAAGATAGCAGTTAATAGTTGCTAGATATCCATTTCTTATTTAAAAAATATTTTTATTGGGAAACAAATAGCAATGAGACAGTTTCAAACAGATTAGTAGAACAGTTTCAGTAATTGATACATTGTATATTGTTGTCTTAGTGGTTATTCATTGTACAAGATGCAGACATGATATACTGTCCACAAACACTATTAAAACAGATCTTTCTGTTCCTTGAATTAAGAGCATGTAGCTGTATATCTATTCTGAATATACAGATACAAAATGGTCGTTCATTTGTATCCCCTTTTTGTTTAGCTTTGTCAGAAATGGATGATACATTCCATTGCCATTTAAATACTGTAGGTGTGTGAATTCAGCAAAATATTCCAAGAGAGTCCAGTAGTCCATAATAATAGTGGGTTTTCCGTAAGACTGGCAATGTCAGAAGTTGTTGACTTGAGCCTTTTACATCTCAGCATATTAATATGGCTTTACTTTTTATACTTTGTTAACTAAATGATTTCCTATACATTTCTAATCTCTAAATAATATTAATTCATGACACTTTTTTAAGATTTTACTGAGTTATTGCAAAACTCCAGACTTTTATAAAGTGTTTTATGAGGCTTGAAATTCTTATTTTTATTTCAAAAGGTATAAACCTAGAATTTTGTAATATAATATGAGCTTCAGGGGAAACTACCTGCTCAGGCCCCCCTCCTGTCCCTCTCGTGGACAGGAGCTTTCTTTCCCTCAATAAATCTATTCTCATAAAAAATTAAAATATAAAAAAATATGAGCTTCACTACTATGTGAAATATGAGATTAAAAAATGTATTAACTTGTAGTTTGTGCTCCTGGGTACTTTAGAGGGGTTTCATAAAGCTATAATGACATGTTGAATGATTACTTACATATTTAGAAAAATGATGGTGGGCTAATCTCTGTAACTCAAATAATTTTGGAACATTAGATGTAGAATAAGACAGGATATGAGTTCTCTGAGGGAAGCATAAATAAATAAATAAATAAATAATATATGCTTAAATTTGGCAATGCATTCTCTGTAAATACAAATATTTACCAAAAAAATGTTCTTTTGGTAGAAATGAGAGTAGTTAAGATGAATAACAATAGTTAGAAATTAAAATATTATCAATGAAAACATTTGTTGGTGAACATCAGAATGCAGGAATTGTGGTCTACAACCTTGATACATATTCTGTCTCATATGTCTGCCTTGCTTTCCTGCATGTATTTGGTAAAAAAGGTTACTAGCCTTGATTTACAAAACCTTTATGATAAATTATAGCCCCACACACTGCTATGGAAAAGAAAGAACATATTTAATGTTCACACAGGAAAAGTATAGTAGTAATATGTGTTTTACATTTTGGACAGAGGAGAAAGAAGGCACCTATAATTGCTCAAGAAAAATACCAGTATCCTGGATTAATAAACACAAGAAATGCTGCTACTAGTGAATGGTCAATGCCTGTTAGGAAGGCAGAGACTTCTCCAAGCAAAAGAAAGCAATCTTTGAAGAAGCTAAGAGGAAGAGAAATGGAAAGGGATGCAGGAACTAATTGCTTAGGTCCTTTTGATGAATGGACTCTCATTGCATGACCCTTTATCATCTGCCTGCCTCCATACCTGTTGCCCACATCAGCAGTTCCTGGCCATCCTCTCTTCTTTGGGTGATTTGAGTTCAACTCAGCTCCTAAATTGGCATGGAGGTTGCATCAGGCTTAAATCTTCTGCAAGGTACAGTGAAACTCACCCTTTCCTGATGGAGCACAGCTAGCTGAGTAGATGATGGTTTCATACTTGCTATTTTCAGGGCCTCAGAAATTACATTCTAATAAATTCTCATTAAATTAATTATTCCATTGTTATTCAATTCTCTGAGCAATTAGGTTCCCAGTGAAGAACCAAAATAGAAAGATGTTTTTTTTTTTTTTTGTCCTGGTAGTTTAATATCTTTAGGATAAGCTTGTTTTTCCAGATAGGCATTTTCCTTTCCCTGGGGTTTTTGTTCACAGTATTACTTTTTCTGGACTCTATTTCCCCTGTTCATCTTTCTTCATGAGCATTTCTTTACATGTGAGACAGAGTTGTTTTTGTCTTTCAATGATGTGAGCAGACAGTTTTCAGGACCCTGTAGTTCTTGGTATCTACACTTGAAGTTGGAGTTGGACATAGGGACCACATCCAACTTCACATAAAAGTTTGTCAATGATGTCAAATCTTCTATTGTCAAGGATAAAGGTGCAGTAAATATAAAGTTCCAGGGATGAAGTTAGAGAAGAACTGTGAAAGGTGGATTGGCTGGCTGTCTAGGTAGGACTCTGCAGGTATCTAGCTTTGCAAGTTCAAAACGAGCCCTTTGGTTGGCCTTCAGTATTCTAGCCCAGAAATAAAGGACTGTTTTTTAACAACTTCCAAGGCATTACTTACACAGCCGGTTGTGGTTTGGACTTGGGATGTCCTTCCAAAGGCTCGTAAGCCCAGAAGTAGGGCTTGTGGAATGCAGATGGATTATGGAACACTACAGCTCACTCGCTCTTAGGAAGCAGGGCTGAGTTAGAGTCCAACTATTAGAGGTATGACCTGGAAGGATGCACCTTCCTTTCTGGCTCCTCCCTCTTCTCTCTTTCTGGAGGCTATGGCACGAGTGGCTTTCTTACAGGGCAGATCTTTTCGCCATGCCCTTCCTGCCTTGAAGCTGACTGACAATGAACTGAAAATGTGAGCTAAAATAAACCCCTCATCCCTCAAGTTTATGGCTGCTCAGTATTATGTCCTCGTAATGAATACATAGGCTGTGTTGAATACACAGCCCAAATCACATTTTATTAAAACAATTCCAGAAGATGAGGACAACTGGACACAAAGCATCTCTTTTGAGAGGTCATCTTTATTTTCTTCTCAGTGATTATTTATTTTAAAATTTTACTTATTTTAAAATGAATTGGTACATGTTAGATGTACATGACGAGCATGTTCATTAGAGGGAATTTGTACATGCATGTGCTATATCTTGAGTCCTCTTTTCTCTTTCCCTCCTCTCCCTTCAATCCCCTTTCCACTTCTTACTTACAAAGCTTTGTTTATGCTTTGTCCTTCTTTTCTCATTTTTTTTTTTTTGCCTTCCATTCTTTTATTCTTTCTTCCCCCTACCTCTTTTCTTTGGAAAAATTTCTTTTCTTTTTTGGTACTGGGAATCCAACTCAGAGCCTTGTGTTTGCCAGACACTGTGTCACTGAGCTGTATCCCTGGTCTTTTCTAAATAATTTCTTACTATTTCACACTTTTACACATTTTGGTCCTTATTTGCACTTACAGTTTCTCACACTAGAGAGACAGTACAATATTTACTTGTATGTCTGACTTGTTTCACGTGAGAGTGTGGTCTCAAGCATTCATTTACCTAGAAATGTCTCAAACTTTTCCTTCTTTATGGACAAGTAGTATTCCATTGAATAAAAACACCTCATCTTTTTATTTTTTTATTTTTTATTTTTTTTCTCTTTAAACATTTTATTTATTTAATTTTTTTCACCTCATCTTTTTAATACATTCATCAGTTGATGGGCATCTGTGTTGTTTCTAAGATTTAGCTATTACAAGCTGTGCTGCTATAAACATGGGTACACTGTCTTTAGTTTAAAGGAGTAGTCAGTGAGATGAAACCTTTCTTGTTGAAAGGTCTCACAATGCTGACATTTCTTGCTTACAGGTAGAAAGGTATCAGCTGGCCCTAGAGAAAGAAAATTCTTCAGGGTATTGAAAGGGACCACTTGTAGCAACCTCTATTTGAGAGCAACATTACTGAGTGTTTCTGTTTTCATATGTCAGGATTGTTGCTCTTTGGATAGTGGATTGGTGTTTATTTTGTTAATGTCCTGAATCTAGTGACAAATGCACTCCATTTTCTTCCTTTTGTCTATGTTTCTATGTAAACATTTATGCATGGACATTACCCATCACAGTATTTTTTTCTGGCTTAAGGATGATTTATTATTTTTATGCATAGAAAACTCAAGAGCACATTTATCCCAGTTTATTGGCAATTTTTTTTCCAGTTTGCTGATCCAAGTCACAGATTGGGGCTCAGGACATTGCCTCCCCAGTGATGATGGATCTCATGATAGTGATATGTAAAAATATGTTGGAGAAGAGAAGTAGATGTTTCATAGAGAGAGGCAGAGACACCTCATGTAGATGCTTGTAGGACATTGAGGATTTTGTGAGTTTTCATTTTAGTGACAGTGTATTTTTAAGTGTTGGAATTAATGAACAAATTTCTATTTTTAAAAATCATTCAAGCATGGCATGAACCCTATGGTGGAGGAGACAGCACATTTAAACACACCAGATGAAGCCATAGAGACAGCTATTTATAAACCTGGAAATGGTAAAGAGGGCTGAAAGGCTCATTAAATAATCTGAAGCAAGTGGAGAAAAAGGTTAATATTTCCATCAAAAGATTGCTAGTGATGTCTGCATACCTAAGATAATAGATGGTATGATTTTCACTTTAAATAGTCCCCGAAGGCTCATGTATTGAAGCTTGGTCCCCAGCTGACAGTGCCACTGGGAAGTAATGGGGGGTCCTTAAGGATATGGAGTCTTGAAGCTGTGGAGGATTACAGGAAGTGGCAACTTGGTTCATGAATGCTTTTGTTTGTAAAAAAAATTAGCTTGTAAATTACGCATTTGGCAAAATGTTTTTATTTGAAAATTCTGCACTGGGTGACAACCACAACTGCAACCATCCTTCCCACACAAACACAAACACAAACACAAACACAAACACAAACATACTATCCTTTCCAAAATTGTAGAACAAATTAAGTCCATGAATGGAAGTCCCAGTGTGCATCATTGTGAGTTTGAGGGGAGTATTCAGATCCCTGCCTCTTCCTTTCTCTCTGTCTTTACTTCTTTGTCACCACAATGGAACCTCTTTGTTCCACATGTACTACTCACTACAGGATATTCTACCTCACTACAGGCCCAGAGACAGCAGGACCAGGTGGCCATGGACTGAAACATCTAGTTACAAGCCAACGTGCATCCTTTTCCTTATAAGTTGCTTTTCTTAGGATAAGCAGAGGTCATTGGAATGAGCTATGTGTTAGGAACCATCATAATCTCCTGCAGCCCACTTCAGGGAGGACACTAGAATCTTGCCACTGAGATTGCCATTGTCCATTTCTGTGGGGAATCTAGAATTGGGGTTTGTGGTCACACACCTGTCCTCCTCCTCCAGAAGAGCACTGCTTGTAAATCTGTTTGGAAAAGGTGGTACTGTGATTTTCCTAGAAAAGATCTTTGACTTATTTAGTTAGATTAATTCCAAGGTATTTCATTTTCTGAGGTGCTATTATAAAAGGTATTGTTTCTCTAATTTCCCTCTCAGTGTGTTTGTTATCTGTGTAGAGCAATGCTATTGATTTTTGGGTATTGATTTTGTATCCTGCTATGCTACTGAATTTGTGTACTAATTCTTGTAACTTCTTGGAGGAGATTTTTGGGACTTCCAAGTAAAGTATCGTCATTTGCAAATAATTGTAGTTTAAATTCTTTACCTATTGTTATTCCTTTTATTTCTCTCTCTTTTCTAATGACTCTAGCTAATGATTCCAGAATTATATTGAATAGGAAGTGTGACAGAGGACGTCCTTCTCTTTTACCAGATCTGAGAGTGAAAGGTTTCAGTTTTTACCCATTTAGAATTGTGTTAGACATTGGGTTGTCATAGATGGCTTTTATCAGATTGAAGTAGAGACCTTATATTCCAATTTTCAGTAGGACTTTGAATATGAATGAATGTTGTAATTTGTCCAAAGCCTTTTCGTCATCCATTGAGATGATCATGTGATTTTTAGATTTGGCTCTATTGATATGGTGTATTACATTTATAGATTTGCGTATATTGAACCATAGTTGCCTCCTTGGGATGAATCCTGCTTGGTCCTCATGTATAATCTTCTTGATGATTTGCTGTGTTCTATTTGCTAGGATTTTATTGAGGATTTTTGCAAGTATGGTCATGAGGGAGATTGGCCTGTAGTTCTCTTTCCCTGGTTTTGATATTCCTAGAGGAATGATTTTGGGAGGATTGCTTCCTTTTCAACTTCACTGAAGAGTTTGAGGAATATAAGGATTATATTTTCCTTAAATTTCTTGTAAATTCAGCTACTAATCCACGAGGAGCTGGATTTTTCTTTGCAGGTTTTTAAAAAAATTATATTTCATATTTCTTTGCTGTTATTAGGTTATTGAGAGTTGTTATATCTTTCTGATTCAATTTTGGTAATTTGGTAATTTGTACCTTTCTAGAAATCTGTCCATTTCTTCTGTGTCTTCTATTCTGTGAGAGTAAAGCTTCTCAATGTAGCTTCTGCATTTCCACCTGGTCTGTGGTAGCTACACCCTTTTCATTCCTTATTGCTTGTATTTGAGTTTTTTCTCTTCTCTTTTTGATGAGGTTAGCTGGGGGCTCATCAATTTTATTTTATTTTTTCATTTATTTTTATTTTATTAAAATACAAATGTCAATCAGACAGTTTCAAGACACCTTAACCATACACATTTGATGAATTAATACATTGCAAACTGTTTTCATAACGTTTTGGTATTGTACAAGGTGCATACATGATATATTTACAGATATTATTTTAGCAGATATCTCTTATCAGTGAATTAAGAGTGTAGTTGCTTACTTATCTTATTTTTTATACCGGAATTATATCAAAAATTCAATAATTATTTACCTAGTGGATGACCATAGTTCTAAAAGCCGACATAATATCCTGTCCAACCACCATTAGTGCAGATCTTGCCTCTCATAGAATTATGTAGAAGCACAGCGTTATCTATCCCAACTGTACTGTCTATACACACACATCATGATTTTTTCTTTCTACAACCCTTCCTTTGTCTACACCTGTCAAAAGTGGGCACTCCATTGACATTCAACTCATCAATTTTATTTAATGTTTCAAAGAATCAGCTTTTGAATTCTTCGAACTATTTTCTTTGTCACAATGGAATGAATTTCTGCTCTAATCTTTATGATTTCTTCCCATCTTTGGGCTCTTGGTTTGGTTTGCTATTGCTTTTCTAGATGTCAAAGGTGCAACTTAGGATGTTTATTTGTTCCCATTCTGTGTGCGTTCACAACTATAAATTTTCCTCTGAGAACTGCTTTCATTGCATCCCATGAATTCCAATAAGTTGTTCTTGAATTTTCATTGAATTGTAGATATTGTTGAATTTCATCTGTGACTCATTGTTTGCTCAGTAGGGTGTTATTTAATTTTCATGTATTTATGGGGTTTTTCTGTTGTGTTGTCTCATTTGTTTCCAGTTTCATTGCATTGAAGATGTGGTATTTTAATACAATTTAATATTACTCAGTTATAAAGAAGACAAATTGAGGCCTTTATAGGTAAATGGATATAGCTAGACATTATACTCATAATTGAAATAAATCAGCCCCCCCCATGTAGAAATAGCATATCATCTCTCTAGATAAGAAAAGATGAATTTGACGCTTTTATTGGTAAATAAATGCAACTAGTGACCATACTTTTAAATGAAATATATCAGACACACAATGCAAACATTGTGTTGTTTTGTTGTGTTAGAACTTGAAAGAATCATTAAAATCTGGAAGATACAATAAATACTGTGAAAGAGAAAAAGATCTGTTGAATGTGAAGGAAAGACTTGGATGAAGAAAAGGACAAGAGAAGGAAGGGGCAAATATATTCATATGTATATATGATAGCTTGGATAACTTTAATGCAGATTTCTTCTGGTTTATTGAAAGAAGCAATTAATGCTTTACTCTTTTTCCTTCTCATTTTTAAGTTCTTATAAATTTTCCCCCGGTTTTAGGTACCTGGGGAAAGTCAGTGAGATAGTTTCTCCAAACATCAGAAATATTTGAGAAATTGGGAAATCTTGCCCACTTTCCATTATTTCATGCAAGCCAAAAATATTCCTCTGTTGAGCCTGTGGGTTGCACCAAATTCTGTGGGTTGGAATTCAGAGTTCGTGAAATAGGGTCCAGGGATTTGGACAGCAGGTGATGCATAGGAACAAGTGTGAGGGTGAAAGGACAGAAAGCATCACCCCATTCAGAGGGCTTCTAGTTACAGACTTGGAAGAAGGCCTTCAAAGAAGTCTACAAAGTTGATTATGGATTTGCCCTGGATTGACTGCAGCAGAAGGTCTCCTATAGAATTCAATATGAAAGCAAGTGTTGGCAAACTGTATTTCATCCTTTCACCCCAAATTGAGTGGATCAAATCCTTGGGTAGAGACAAAGATATGTGGTTGGCCATGCCCAAGGCATACCTAGGTGTAGGAGGTGGGCCCAGAGACACTGAGCTCTCTTCACTCTCATGCAGGCCGTTGAGCAGTTAGCAGGGGGAAATGGGTTTGGCTGTCTGCTAGTGGACCATGATTATAGCATGAAAGGAAATATGTGGTCACTCTGGATCTATGACACAGAGGTTGCGTGTTTGTTTTTTTCCTTGGGTGTGTTTCTATTCTGAACTTTTCCTTTGTTTTTTGCTTCTATATTAGTATTATTTTTTTTTTCTTCAACGGTTTCCTCTTATTTTGTCTTTTGTCTTTCTTAACTTTCTTTCCTCCCTATGGTTATTATCTTCTTTCTTTGACTTTTGGGAAACATCTGTACAGCAGGTGATGCATAGGAACAAGAATTGCCCACTGCGTTAACCTGAATCATATTGTTCATGGTCATATTTAGAGGATCTAATAAAAAAGCTAATTATAAGTATATTAACAGGTTCTGACAGCTTCACGACTTTTCTCAATCTCTAATTACACTTCTCTTCCTCTACATCACTTCTTCTACCTCCTGAATATTCTCTCAACTGACCTCAACACTAGTCCTTTATGCCAGCTATAAAACATCACTCACTGACTTCTACCTTCTATTTTTCACCTATGGAGATTCCTTATTTTTCTTTTTTATTGACATGCTTCCCTTACTTTCCCCTTTCTTTGTCTTTAGCCCCTTTCTTCCACATCCAAGACTAACCATGAGTACACTTATAGTACAGTTTTATATAGGTCCATTATAAAAGAGAAAAATTATCTAAGCAAGTTTTTTTAAACATTTTTATTATTTTTTATGTATTTAGTATAGGGTCTACAGGGTCTCACTACACAGATCAGACTTGTAGTGATCCTTCCTGTTTTTCAGCCTCCCAAGCACTGGGATTACAAGCCCATGCCACCATGCCCAGTCTCAATCACCGTCTCAGCCACCCTGGGTGCGGGGCTGGCACAGCAGGCCAGGACCAAACCCCTGACCTCTGCATTTGTCTAAGCAAGTGCTTTAATCTGCTGAGCTATCTGGCATACCCTTAAACAAATTTTATTGTTCATGATTTGCATATGGTTAGTTATGTGTATATATATATGTGTATATATGAAGCAGGACTTCTTCTCTTACAACATAATGATTTGGTTCAACCCAATTAAACTTAGTAGACTCAAGTGGCAGACAATAGAGCTTGACAAAGTAAGACAAGATTACATTACTGGAAAACAAAACTTAACTGAAAAGTTTTTTTTCATACTTTAGTAAAAGCCATAGGAAGGAAAGAAAGTTAAAAAATGGAAAGAGATCAGAATAACAGAAAAACCCTATCTAAAATCCTTTAACTCTATTTGACTTCAAGTCTCAGCACAATAATATAGAAGCATGAAAAAATTAAGGTAACAGAATGCCTTCAAAGACTCCCTCATCTCCCGGTGCAGATTCAAAGGAGGTATAGATGGAGAAGAAATAAATCTTTGAAACAACACAAATGACCATCAACTGAGGAATGGACAAAAAAGATGTGGTTAATTTTTACACCAGCTGTGATCAGAAGAGATCAAGACACTTCTTCATTCCTATGTGGTTCAACGGGCAGGACAAAGATATCCTTGGATGTTCTCTAGACTCAATTTGTAATTTTTAGTTCTGAAAAAACATTGGAGCACTACAATTTCATAGACCAGAAATTCTAAAAATCCAAGTTATACAGTCTATCAAGTGGTAAGCTCAAGTTATAGTGCATAAAAGGACTGAATGCATATCTTCTAATTAAGTGTTTCAAAAAGAGAAACTACATGAGAGTTGTTATTTAAAAATTTTAAAAAAGGTGGCAAGAATCATAGTGTCAAGATTTTACACCAAAGGCACATTATTCTCTTCCTTGATAAATGAGCAAATGGAAATTTTCTGAAAGTAGCAGGTGCATTTATCAAACACAAATCAGTGCTTTAAAGATCAGGGAGATGTAATTGAGTTACATTCATGGGTTAGACTTGCAAAAACGATTAAAGAAGTGATAAGATGCTAGGAGGTTTACACCTCTAAAGGGTAGGTGAGTCAATGGAAATGGAAGAATAGAGTAACTTTACTGGATTATAAAGTGATTTAGGTAGAGAGACTCAATAGGAAAAACATTTCTTTTACTCCAGGCCACTTTCCCACAGAGACATCAGGCAGTTAGAGTATGATGCAACATGTAGGAAATGTGCTTAATGAACAGTTATTGGGCGCTACAACCATTTCTTTTGATGTACCTCTGCATGTGTAGGCTTGGGCTAGACTGGATATGATGGTTTCTCCTAGGAGACCAACACTTGACTCTTTTTATTTGTCTTTTCTGGGGATAATAGAGTTTCAGTATTTATCTTAACCATCTAAAGAAGAATTTTCACTTTTGTGAGACTTTCATCCGAGAGACTGTATGCAGGAGAGTCTGAGATCCAAATATATACTGGAAGAGAGGATCAAAGAGATTGAAACCCAAGGATGTTTACCTGAAGTCACCCAAGAGCAAGTGTGACTTTGCTGAAACTAATTAATTACTACTGATTATATATTTATTTATAATGCTGAAATATACGATGAATACTGAAATGATTAAATCAGCTTCTATTGCTGACGATGAAATTATGGTAATATATGGCTGGACAGAATAGGGAATGTAAGACAAAAAGTCCTTCCTGGGAAAGAGCGAAAGTCCAAAAATTTTTTGCAACTAAGATGATTATATAAATGGAATGTTATTAAGGAGGGAATTGTCCTGTGACCTGGACATTTTTTGTTTCATATGAAACATATGTTTCTGTGTTGATGAGAAAGATCCAGAGAAATAAATTTTTGGAAATTTTATCGTTCAACAAAATTTGTAAGAAATACTGTTCAAAGTATGCATTTTGGAAGACTTCCCGCAGTACTGTAATATTTACAAGCTTCTGTCAATTTAGTCATAACTTAGTAACCCATGTTGATATCATTGAATAGTTATCGTTTTTATCCTTTCTTTTAGGTCTTTTGGATTTTCATTCCATTTTGTTTAAATCAGTATATGCTATATAGGTATCTATAAATATCACACTGAGCTATTGTAAAATATATAATGAATATATGTTAGTCAAAAATTAAAAAAAATTAAAAACTAAATTCGGTAGAGAGTTGAACAGAAGTGATAAGATGCTAGGAGGTTACACCTCTAAAGGGAACGTGAGTCTAGGGGAAAGAGAGACAGGGAGGTTAGGCAGGCTAGGTGGAAGGGGGACAGGGAGTTTAAAAAAGAAAGTCAAATATATATATATATATATATATATATATATATATATATATATATATATATGTTGAAAGAATAAATTTTAGAGTCATATAGTACAGTAGGGTGCTTTGGTTTGTGTCTAATTGTCTTCCCAAAGCCCTATGGGGTGGCTTCTAGAGTTTGTGATTAATTATTGATCCAATGATGGCATTATGGGTGTGAGTGCTACACTCACCCTGAGGCAGATGATTTGCATACAAATAAATTTGCCTCAGAAGCTGCCCCTTTGTTCTTTACTATTTTCTGCTGCCATGAACTGCTGCCCTCTGTGGTGTGACACTCTGCCTTGGAGCCAGCCAAGTATGGACTGAAACCTCCACTAACTGTGAGCTAAATAAACCCTTCCTTCCTTAATTTTGGTTAGTGGGTATTTTATCCTAGCAATGAGAGAAAAGTAATTGAGGCATGGGGTAATAGTAGTTTAGAGTCTGTTATGTATATTTTTATAAGAATACTTTTTATAATCTTATAAAGCTATAAAATTGCATTCAAAGTGCTGTGCTGGGTTCGTGCTATATACTTAAAAATTATAAAAGAATGTGAAATACTTAATACAAGCCTGAAAAGGTGAACTGTGAATCTTCATTTTTAACAACCAAAGTTTCTATATCAGATCAATATATTCTGGTGATATTGAAAACGGTAACCTACTTAATTTACATGTTCAATTTTTAATTACAAGGTTTACATCAAAGCCAACATTTCATACATGCACTTTTTTAAGGCATAAGTGTTATATTCTAGATAATGTAATGTTTTTTGACACCTACAATGAAAGTAATAAGTTAATTTAGCGATAAGCCTGTTATTGCTTATGGAAAAGGCATTTAAACTTTTTTTAAATTTTTGTTTTATTGAAGTACAAATATCAATGAGATAGTTTTAAGATACCTTGACAACATGGATTTGTTAAATTAATACATTGCAAACTGTTTTCATAATGTTTTGGTATCATAGAAGGTGCATACATGATATTATACTTACAGACATTATTACACCATATGTCTCTTATCAGTAAATAAAGAGAGCATAGCTGTTTGCGTATGCTATTTTTTATACCTGAATTACATCAAAGATTCAATAATTAATACTTTCTACCTTGATATTTTCCTAGTGGTTGTCCATACTACTAGAAGCTGACATAATATCCTGTCGAACCACCATTAGTGCAAATCTTGCCTCTCATAGAATTATGTAGAAGCACAGTGTTATCTATCCCAACTGTACTGTCTATACACACACATCATGATTCTTCCTTTCTATACCCCTTCCTTTGTCTACACCTGTCAAAGATGGGCACTCCATTGTCATTCAACTAACTTAGGTGCTTGAACTCGACAACACAGTCCTACACAGTCCAGCATTCCACAACAATGGTGAGTTATCCGAAGAAGTTGTTGACCATAGCCATTTACAGCTCAATTTAATATTATGGCCCCGCGACGTATACTTCATTTTTATACTTTTCTGCTGGATGGTTAAGACCTAGACAGAGCAAGACTTATATACCAACACACGTACTTTATGTTTCTTATGAGGTCAGTGAAATCCCCTCAGGGTTTTTCTTGTAGTCCTGTACCTTATTCTGTAGATCCTTTGTCTGTGTCATCCATGTGGATGAGTCACAGCCAATGCTTGACCAGTTTGCTCTCTGTGAGAGCCTGAGAGAAAGTTTTCTCTCCATGTGACTCTCCCCAGGCACACTATAGAACTTCGATCTCTTTCCTCTGTGGCTCCATAATCTCCTTGTCCAGAAAATTTGGAGCTCACCTGAGTTTCATGATGTTGCAATACAGGTTCTGCTATGTCCTGAGTCTTTGCTGACCTTGAAAGACTAGGGCCAAAATGTTGGCTGGCCTTGTGGCTCTTCTATTTCTCCAACTTTGATCTGTGAACTTAGGTTGTTAACCATCCAGAACAAAGGCTGAGTAGTATCCTGCAGCATATGTCATTCATTTTGGCTTATTGGACTCAATTGATTTTAGTTGTTGTTGTACGTTTCCATTTGTATTTCTGCTTTTCGTTTCTTATACTAGGGAGACTATACGATATTTACACATGTGTGTATGGTTTATTTCACTTATGAGTATATGTTCATGTGGCATCCACTTCAGTATAAATGCTTCAAACTTATCATTCTCAGTTGAGCTCCAAATTTTCTGAACAAGGAAATTATGGAGCCACAGAGGAAAGAGATCGAAGTTCTATAGTGTGCCTGGGAGAGTTCACATTGAGAGAAAACTTGTTGTTTTAATTTGTATTTCATGGATGGCTAGTGTGATGTGGAGCATTTTTTCATGTATTTATTAGCTTCCAGAATTTCTTCCTCTGAGAAGTGTGTGTTCATCTTGGATGCCCATTTTTGGATTGGCTCTTTAAGGTTTGGGGCCCTAAAGTCTTTTAGCCCTTCTAGAAAGGAGACCTTTGTCGGAGTGCTTATTGGTTAAGAATTTTTCCCAATTGTGGGTTGTCTTTTACTCTGTTGGTTATTTCTTTTGATGTGCAGCACAAGATATCATGTCTGCATCTTTTGCTATGATCACTACTATGAAGACAACAATATGAAATGTATTAATAGTTGTAACTCTCCTATTAACCTGTTTTGAAACTGATCATTGCTACATCTTTCTCAATAAAATTAATATAAAAATAAATGTTTTTGTTCAGTGGAAAATACACGCAGTATAATTTCTAGTTGTTCACGTAGGTGAAGTGTGTATTTTTAGATGACATCATTATGCCCTGCAGTTCCTGGTAAGACAGGAGTGTGAGGTGGGGGAATCAGTTTTAATTTCTTTTAGGTTCTAGGCATCTACGTTTGCTTTTATTCCATAAGGCAAACTTCGTATTGCACTGAAATGTAGCATTTTCATATGTAAAAATCCCCATGCAGAGAGACTCAACTGTTACTTTTTTCAACAAATCATAAGTGAATATTTATTACAGGTGAGAATTACAGGATAATTACATGTTATGCCAGTATCTTTACAGCCTTTATTAATTTTTTAATTTTGTGTTATTTTTAATGTCTCACTTAGTTTTTTTAAGTTGTGGTGTTGAGGGTTGAACCCAGAACCTCATATGTTCTAGGAAGATACTCTGTCATTGAACTACAACTGCAGTTTCTATTTTAGTTAGTTTTTGAAGTTGCATGATATTTTATTTAATTTAATTGTTTTGAATCAGTTCTAACCTGGTTCATTTACATAGGTTCTCCTTGTTTTAAATTTGTATATATATTTACTTAGCTGTGTGAAAATATAAAGATGGGCAGGACATGAATTATCCACTCATTTGGACGTTGAAATATAATGGTCACAACTGAGTGTAGTAAAATACACTACACTAACACAAATACCCAGACATATATTATAGGAGAACAAGTTATTGTGGTCATCACATGTGCATGACAGCACAAAGAATGTTCTGGAGAAGTCATAGCATCTTTGGCAGAGACCCAAAGGAGGGCGAGAGTGCACTGTGGGACTTGTTGAAAAATAAAGTTGCAAGTGCCAAAATAACAAAGAAAAGATGCCTCAAAAGATACGCATTAAAGTCGTCATTGAATCTACTCATTGTGTATCACAGATGTATACTGATGAAAACTGAGAAAGAGACCTGCCTCAATTATTGGGGTTGGATCAAATTGAAGGATGAAATAAATATGGAGAGTGCATAAGAAAAATGTTTTGTGTACATAGAAATTGCTTAACTTTTGCTTTTTAAAATTATTTTTATTGAGAAAAAATTGCAGTGAGACAGTTTCAAAAGAGGTTATTAGGAGAGCTACAACAATTAATACATTGCATATTCTTCTCTTTGTAGTAGTCATTCATAGCACAAGATGCAGACATGATGATATACTGTCCAAACACTATTAGTACAAATCTTTCTTCTCATTGAATGAAGAGAAAGTAGCTTTATGTCTATCCAAACTACTTTGTATATACAGATACAAAATGGTACTTCATGTATATCTCCTTTTTTGTTTAGTTTTGTCAGAGATGGGTATTTCATTGCCATCCAAATATTGTAGATGCATGAATTCAGCAAAATATTCCGATATAGTCCAATAGTCCACAATAGTAGTGGGTTATCCATAGGACTGGCAAGGTCCAAAGCTGTTGACCTGAGCCTTCCACAGCTCAGCATATTAACATGGCTTCACTTTTTATACCTCGTTTCTACACTTTTTTGTTGGATGGTTAAGGCCAAGATAAAGCAAGACCTACTTAACAAGAGATGTTAACTTTTATATCTAACAGGATCAGTCAAGTTCCCTCAGGACTAATCCTGAAACTTTGTAACACACTTTGTAGATCCTTTGTCAGTGTCAGGCATTAACTTTTACTTTACTTTGTACTGTATAGATTATTTTGTTATTTATTCATGTTTTTATATTTTAGGGAAGGGTCTACAGGGTGTTCACGGTCTCACTACTAGCTCAGACTCATAGTGATCTGCCTGTTTACAGCCTCCCCAGACCTGGGATTACAGGCACATGCCTTCAGGCTCAGTCTTAATTGCCATCTCAGCACATCCCTGGCATGGGCCGGCACGTATTTTGTGAATTTTAAAAAATATTTTTTGGTAATTTTTGTTTTGAAGACATTTTTATACGGTGGTTAAAACTACAAAGATTTCACAATTTTTGAGAACATGTATGCTTATTTTCTGTCTTCTTGCTCTTGCAGGATATCTACAGCTAGAACCTTGGTTGGAATTTTGCCAAAACCAAAAGAAGCATTTTCTTCTTTTCAGTCTCAGGGACCACGTGATTTTATCCCTTGTGTCCTTTTTATTCCTCTCTTCTTTTTCCCATTGTGTTTATGGAACTGTATTTGTTTGATCTGTGTGTTTCTGTAAATGTACAGCAGTAGCTTAAAAGCGAACCAACTTTGCTCATGGCTTTTGTTTATTGGACAGTTATAATGTCAAAATTCTGGGCATCATTTATACATGAGAGAAAAGATAATCCAGTTTGTCCAGTTCACTAGTAATTTACACAGTGTGGAGGGAAGACCAGAGCCTCAGAGTGGAGATGTTGGTTTGTGCACAATCCTCACAGCGCAGATACCTGGGCTCTGTTTTCCACAGTGACACTGATAATACAAAGCGAGAATTCAGCCATCAGTGGCATTAAAAAGAGTTTCCATTTGAATTCACAGTATGCTTTTACAACACAATAACGTGCAATAAGTATATAATGTGGATGAAGTTCTCCCTCTGTGTTGCAATTTCAGCACCACTTCATTCCTAAACATTCACTGACACCATCTCTCTCACTCTTCTTTCTCATTGATATCCATACACGGGCTCCCTAAAGGCCTTGAGGCTCTTAAACAAGTACCTGCCACAGGGCTTCTGCACTGGCTTGGACCTAGGGCAGCTGAAATTTCTGCAGAGAATTTCCTGGCTCCTCTGTGTCTTTTTGAACTCTCTGTTCAAATGTCATCTTCTTTGTTGATCTGGCCTAGACATCCATAACAAATGACACTCTCAGGATTAGAAATAAAGTTCAATGGTATAATATCTGCCTAGCACTCATGATGTGCAGGGATCCACATAAGGCACCTCCAACAAACACATGTAAGAAATCTCGAGTATATACAGTACTTTCATTGTCTACATGGTAACTTTGCATCTGATGTATCGTAGGATTATTCTTTTTCAAAATTACTTTGTGTATTTCAAATTCAGTAATTGTGTACCTTCTGATAAGTATTAGCAAATGTATGTGATGTTTTTAATCATAAAAGTAAATAGACATGTGTGTTCTTCAATTGCATGTATTCTTGTTCATTGTTAGAATGTAAAAGCTTTTGCTTGGCAGCAGCTTAGAGGTACGGCCTGGATAGAGTCAACAGCCATTATCTATTCCTGAAATGAAAGAAACAGTTTTTCACTATGACTACATTGCATGACTTCCTGGAAATAAGGCTCAGAGTGTTACACATATTCCTAATTGGGAATGGCGTTAGGAATGGTTTAAAGGAAGCAGATCCTTAGAGAAAACATAGAAATTATTTATAATCTGGAAATTATATTTCAACATTATGAGTGACATCTATTTGTGTGAACAGTCCTAATATTAGTTTTTCTTTTTCATGATAGTTGTATCCTCAACATGGAACTAAGAAATAACTCAAGATTTTCAGAATTTCTTCTTCTGGGATTTTCAGATGACCCAGAAATGCAGCCTCTTATATATGGACATTTCCTCTCCATGTACCTGACCACTGTGCTTGGGAACCTGCTCATCATCCTGGCCATCATCTCAGACTCCCACCTGCACACTCCCATGTACTTCTTCCTCTCCAACCTCTCCTTTGTAGACATCTGTTTCACCTCTACCACCATGTCCAAGATGCTGGTGAATATATACACACAGAACAAGGTCATTAGCTATTTAGGCTGCATCACTGAGATGTACTTTTTCTTGCTCTTTGGAGAGTTGGACAGTTTCCTTTTGGTTGTGATGGCCTATGACAAATTTGTAGCCATCTGTCACCCCCTGCATTACACAGTCATCATGAACCACCCACTGTGTATGCTGCTGGTGTTGGTGTCCTGGATTGTGCCTTGTTGCAAAGTTTAATGGTGCTGTGTCTGTCCTTCTGTATTGAGTTAGAAATTCCACACTTCTTCTGTGAACTCAATCAGGTGGCCCAACTTGCCTGTTCTGAAAATGTTCTTAATGACCTTGTGGTGCATTTTGTACCTGTGCTTTTGGGTACTAGTTTCCTTGCTGGTATCATTTACTCTTACTCCAAGATAGTTTCCTCTGTACTTCAATCTCATCATCTCAAGGTAGATATAAAGAATTTTCTACCTGTGCATCTCACCTTTCTGTGGTCACCTTATTTTATTGCACAGGTCTAGGTGTGTATCTTAGTTCTGTGGAGACCCATAACTCACAGTCAAGTGCAGTAGCCTCAGTGATGTATACTGTGATCACACCCATGCTAAACCCCTTCATTTATAGCTTGAGGAATAAAGATATAAAGACGGCTCTGAAAAGACTCTCTCAAGGGGATCTCTAGAAAGGATCATTGAAATTGAAGTTTCAGTGCTGGTTGCATTCTAATTCTCATTGTTGGAAATCATAACTCTTTGATCCAATCATGAATGCAAACCTTGTCTATTTCCTGGTGTTTTCAATACTTCAATTGCAATCTTTCTTTTAAAATTTTTATTAGCATATATTTGTTCTACATAATGATTGCATTCATTATAGGGAGCTGATACACCTACAAAACACATCCTGATTCCTGTTTAGCCTTTTATCTCTTGATCCTCTTCTGATTTAGGAAGAATCTATCTCCTTATTTCCTATCTTATATTTTCCTCTTTAAATAATTTATAATTCAAATTTCTTATATAAGAGACACCATGTGATTTTATGCTTGTGTGTCTTATTTATTTCTTAATATTATTTCATTAACATTTATTTCATTTTAACATTATCATGTCATTTGTTTCTTTTAACATTAGCCATTTAACAAGTGGCTAAATTAATCCTCCCCTTTGGCTGAGAAATATTCCTATATATATATATATATATTTATATATATATAAATATAAATATATATATAATATCTATCTGTCTGTCTGTCTGTCTGTCGTCTGTCTGTCTATCTATCTATCTATCTATCTATCTATCTATCTATCTATCTATCTATCTATCTAATCTATCTTGTAGAGCTTTAAAAAGTTTATTAACAAACATAAGGGGTAGCTAATGCTTAATTTTTTAATTTTTACCCTGATTTTTTCATCTTTTGAATTTCTTACAGCTTTGCTTTTCCTCCCTCTTTTTAAATTAATTTTATTGAGAAAGAAATAGCAATGAGACAATTTCAAAGCAGGTTAGTACGGCAGTTACAATAATTAATACATTGCTTATTGTCTTCATGGTAGTTATTCAGAGTACAAGATGCAGACATGATTATCTTGTCTAAACACTATTAGTACAAATCTTTCTTCTCATTTAACTAAGAGAAAGTAGGTGCATATCTATCCATATATATCTTTTTCACTAAAAAATGGTCCTTCATTTATATCCCCCTTTTTTGTTTAGCTTTGTCAAAGAGAGGTGTCCCATTGCCATTCAAATATTGTAGGTGTGTGATTTCAGCAAAATAGTCCAATGTAGTCCACTAGTCCATAATAGTAGTGGGTTATCTGTGGAACTGGTAAAGTCAGAAGTTGTTGACTTGAGTCTTTTACAGCTCAGCATATTAATATGGCTTTACATTTGGTACCTCACTTTTATACTTTTCTGCTGGATAGTTAAGGCCAAGACAAAGCAAGGCCTTTATAACAAAAAATGTAACTTTTGTATCTGACAAGGTCAGTCAAATCCCCTCAGGGTTTACCCTGAAACCATGTATAGCAGTTTGTAGACCTTTTGTCAGTGTCAACCACCTAGATGAGTCATGGCTATTGTTTGACCAATTTGCTCTCCCTGAAAGCTTGAGAGAGATTTTTTTCTCTCTCTAGGTGATTCTCCTTAGGCACTCTACTTCACTGATAACTTTGCTCTGCAGCCCCATAATCTCCTTGATCAGAAAATTTGGAACACTACTGAGTTACAAGATGTTTGAGTACAGCTTCTGTTATGTCCTAAGTCCTCACTGACCTTGAGGAACTAGGGCCAAAATATTGGCTATTCTTGTAGCTCTTATTTATCTCGAAATTTTTTGGTCTGCAAACTTAAGTTGTTAACTCTCCCGAAGAGAAGTTTAATGATATTATTACTTGATAACATAGGCAGGTGAGCTTAAAACACCACTATCTGTCTGAATATCAAATGCCTTACATGGCAGTAGCAAATCCTTACATTTATATATACAAGATGATTAAAGCAATGGTCCTGAGAATGTCCATCAGGTTTTTGAAAATAGTAGTTAATTGGTAGGATTCTCACCCTGACTAATTATGTATGTTGATATCTGTGAACTAAGCAACTGCACCAAGATTAGCAATGTGCAATACGAGGGCCATGCTTGGAATGCTTGTCATTCTGGTCTTCTAAATGGATACTGCTTGTAATGTCATATCAATTATTGCTAAACTCTCTTTCAAGTAAATGTCTATTTAGAAAAATGGTAGTAAACGAAAACAAGACAAGAAAAAGAGTCACAGGAATTTTCTGCTACAATGATGTATATGGTTAGATTTCTAAATTTTTGTGTAAAAATGTGCAATTGTTTATGTCTATTTTTTCACATTCTATAGGGACTTAAAGTTTAGCATATCAATGATTGTTAGAAAAATATCTGTTCCATGTTATGTCTAATGTGTTTGATATTTAGACATATAATGACTTCAAGCTCAACTTTTTCTCTCTAAGGGAATGTTGCATGTTTATATCTGATAATCTGAATAACTAATTTGAAGACAGCATCATGTAATATATCATCCATTGTTGAATTACACTTACTTTGTTCAGTGAAATCTTGTGTTGCTTCATTTTTCACTAACGTTATTGAAAATCAATAATTACATAGCATATTAAAATTGTAGACAAACATTGAAATGTGAAAAATAAGATGCAGACAGGGTAAATTTTAGAGAAATATTTGTGAAATGAATATATAGCTTGAGATTAATAATTGATTGCCCATTATTAATAAATTATTTACAAACTTAAATGAATACAACAATAAAAATTGTCCAAAATAAAAATGAAGAAGAAAGAATTTACAGATCAGTCATATAATAGTTCATTCTGTGCCAAAATCAAGGAATTTGTATTCATATAATTAGAATTCTCAAAGTAGAAAGAGGCAAGCAATAAATACTTAAAGATTTAAAATTGCTGAATTTAGTTGAACGTATAACACCACATTTCCAAGAAAAATGAAACTTTTGAACAAGAAATTTGAATAAAATCATACTAAGATACATAAAAATGAAATTGTCCAAAACTTATTGTAAAGAAAAAATCATTAAAGCTTTTAATGATAGCTGTGGAAGAACAAAATTAAATAACATCTTATTCCACGTTAGAAAGAAAAAAAGGGCCAGGGAGATAGCTCAGTAGAATAAGCACTTGCCTGGCAAGCATAGGGTCCTGAGTTTAATCCTCAGTACCCCCCGAAAAAAAAGACCAAGTGTGTAAGAAACTAGACTAATTACGTTAAGGGCCTGAAAGGAAAAAAAAAATCTCTCCCCTTCGACTTTTATACTTAGCAAACATACCTTTGAAAACTAAAAGTAAATTATTTTCCAGTTATACAAACTCAAAATATTCTAATACCTCCAGACATAGCATACAGGAAAGAACAAAGAGTGTAATTCAGTAGGCAAGCGAAGTTACTATATTGTCCTGGATAAAGATTGAAGAGCTCTCAAAATGATAGTTATGCAGGACTATGTAAAATATAATAGATTAACCCATTTAAAAGGTCATTAAAGATTTTTATGAAACAGTATCAATCTTATGTCGGGTTATATACATTTCTTTCATGTGTATCTGTGTATAAAAAGACAAGGAAGAAATATAAAGTCAATGGAAAATGGAAATATACTTTTTAAAGTTTCTAATACTAGTAGAAAATATCATATCATGTCTTTTAAGTAGATTGCAAGTCAAAGATACAATATAAGTCTTAAAAAATTAAGATTAAGCATTATTCAGACAATTAAACATAACTTAGTTAAAAATTAAATGTTTCAAAACAATTGAATTATGTAAAAGTTTTCATGGTAGTAAAGAATTACTAAGAATAATATATAAGATAAATACTGGAATGCCAAATAAATGACCAGCACTTCTAACAGTTTGGAGATAGGCTATTGTACAAATTTCCGGTATTTTGTGGGCCTTGATGGTGACCATGATGCTTTTTGGTAGCTGGGTGTCACTTGTGGGACTAAGCTACTGCTATTTCCTTGATAGCCACCCTGTAAAGCCAGACAGAATCATGATCCATAGGGTGCAGGAGAAGCCCATTTGTAGAATATGCTGATGGAAATATTTTGCTGCTGTGTACAAAAGAATAACTGAAAGATTGCTTTTGCATATCTCTCATTCTCCTGTGTTTGTTTGCCCTAGTTGGTGGGTTCCTTTCATTCTCATTCATGGAGTTACGGTCGTTTTGCTTCCTCTCTAACATCTTTTAGTAGTCTGTGTGCGGTTGGCTTTCTCACCATGAAATTCTTCAGCTGTTCTTTGTTATGGAAGTATTTCACTTCTCCATTATACTTGAAACAGAGTTTTGCAGTGTATATCAGTCTAGGTTGGACTTTGCCTCCTTGCAAGACTTGCAGTACTTTACTCCATGCTCTTTCTTGGTTTGTAAAGAGAAATCTGTCGTTTTCTTTTGGGGTTTCCTTTAAATGTGATTTTTTTTTTTTTTTTTTTTTTTTGGAATCAGGGATTAAACTCAGGCCCTTGTGTGTGCCAGGAAAGTGCTTATCCTACTGAGCCATCTCCCTGGCCCCTATTTCTTTTCTTTAGCAGCTTTTGGTATACTGTTTCTGTGCTAAATTCTGGGATGTTGATTATTATAAGTCTCTGTGTGTTTTTTAATTGCATTGATGTTATTTGGAGTTCTATATCCTTTGGTTACCTGAAGGACAGATTGTTTCCATATATTTGGAAAGTTTTCTGCTATTGCTTCCATCCATATTCTTTTCTTTTATGGAAGTTTTTTTTTCTCTTTTTTGTTTGTACTTATTATTTTTAAAGAATACAAAATAGAGATGGAAGAAAACAGCATTGTACATGATACAGGATTTCACTAAACAAAGTAATGGAATCCAACGATTGCTGTACTATATGATGCCATATGCAAATTAGTTTTTCAGATTACCAGATATAAACATAAGTTTTGTTTAAAAAAATAACTAAAAAGTTATAAGTAATTCAAGAGAGGAAAAAAATCAGAGTAAAAACAAAAATTGTAAGCACTAACTGTTCCTTTCTTTTTTAATATATTCATATAATTCTCAAAGTAGAAAGCAGTAGGCAATAAACATTTAAAGATTTAAAATTTCTGAATTTAGTTCAACTTATAATACCACATTTCCAAGAAAAATGAACTATTTGCACAGGAAATTTAAATAAAATCGTACTAAGATACACAAAAATAAATTGTCCAAGCTTATTGTAAAGAAAAGAAATGTTTAAGCATATACATAAAAATATTAGCTATGGAAGAACAAAATTAAGTAGCATCTTATTCCACATTAGAAAGAAAAAAAGGACCAAGTGTGTAAGAGACTAGACTAATTAAAGGACTTTAAGAAAGAAAAAAAAAAAATTATCCTCTTTGAAAGCCGGGCGTGGTGGCGCATGCCTGTAATCCCAGCACTCGGGAGGCTGAGGCAGGAGGATTGTTGTGAGTTCGAGACCAGCCTGAGCTACAAAGTGAGCTTAAAGCCAGCCTGAACTGCATAGCGAGACCCTGTCTCAAAAAGACAAAAAAAAAAAAAAAAAAATTATCCTCTTTGAATTTTATACTTAGCAAATATATCTTTGAAAACTAAAAGTAAAATGTTTTCTAGTTATACAAACTTGAAATATTTTAATATCTCCAGACATAACTATAAGAAATAAAAAAGAGCATAATTCAAAAGGCAAGAGATGTTGCAGTATGTTCTTGGATAAACAATAAAGAGTTCTTAAAGTGATAGTTATGCAGGACTATATAAAACATATTAGATGAACCCTTATTTAAAAGGTCATTGAAGGTTTCTGCGAAACAGTACCAATCTTATGTCAGGTTATACATGTTTTTTTTCATATATACGTGTGTGTATGTGTGTATAAAGGACAGGGAAGAAGTAACGTAGTCAACAGAAAATGAAAATATACTTTTTAAAGTTTCTAATACTTGGAGAAGATATCATATAATGTCTTTCAGATAAATTATAATTCAAAGTTATAGTATGAATCTTAGAACAATAATTAAGATTAAACAATATTCAGAAAATTAAATACTAATTAATTAAAAATTAAATGTTTCAAAACAATTGAACTAAGAAAAAATTTTTATGATAGTAAAGAAATACTGAGAATGAAAAATAAGGTAAATGCTGGAATGACAAATAAATGACCATCACTTCTGACAGTTTGGGGATAGGATATTGCACAAGGTTCTAGTGAGTTGTGGACATGGATTATGACCATGACACTTACTGGTGGCCAGGTGTCACTTGTGAGAGAGAGCTACAACTATTTCCTTGAAATTCACTCAGTAAATTCATATGGAATCATGACCCATGTGATGCAAGAGAAGTCAATTTGTAGAGTGTGCTGATGGAAATATTTTGCTGCTGTATACAAAAGAATAACTGAAACACTACTATTGTTTACCTCTTATTCTCCTGTGTTTGTTTGCTCTATTCATTGGGTTCTTTCCATTCTCGTTCATGGGGTTCTGATCATTTTGCTCCCTCTCTAGAACATCATTTAGTAATCTGTGTGGGCTTGGCTTTGTCATCATGAAATTCTTTAGTTGTTCTTTGTCATGAAAGTATTTTACTTCTCCATTATACTTGAAAGAGTTTTGCAGTGTATATCAGTCTGAGTTGGAATTTATTTTCTTGCAAGACTTGAAGCACTTTGTTCCGTGCTCTTCTTGACTTGATGATTTATGAAGAGAAATCTGCTGTTATTTTGATGGGTTTTCCTTTAAATATGATCTGTTTCTTTTCTTTAGCGGCTTTTAGTATACTGTTCCTGTGCTGAATTTCTGGGATCTTGATTATTATATATCTGGGAGTGGTTTTAATTGGTGTTGATGTTATTTGGAGTTGTATATGCTTCGGTTACTGAATGTCAGATTGTTGCCCCATATTTGGGAAGTTTTCTGCTATTACTTCTGCCCATATTCTTTTTATATCATTTGCAATGACTCCTTCTTTCTCATTGATGCCTATTAGTCTCACATTGCTCATCTTTGCATCATCTTGCAGGTGTTGAATTGTTTTTTCCTGCATCCTAGGTGTTTTTAAGAGATCTTTCCTTACTTTTTTACTAGTTGCAATGGTGCCTTTAAGGTCAGAAAGTCTATTTTCACTTTTACTCAAACGGATTTGTCAGCTTGTGACTGAGGTTTTAATTTCTTGTTTCACTTTGAATCTGTTTCATACACCCTAATTTTTTTCCTATATTGCTTATTCAGAGCTTTGATCATTTTTATATTAAGCTCTGTTTTTATCAATGTATTCTTTAGAAGCACTTAGTACTTCTTTGATTATAGTTATCACTACTTTTTTTTTTTTAACTTCAGAAATTATTTCTGGTCTGATTTCTTCTATATCTTTCTGCAGTTGTTTCTTTACTTCCAATGCTATTATTTCAGAGATTTCAGGTGTGTGATTTCCAATTTCCTCTATAGTAGTATCATCTGCATTTGTACTGGGTGGGCTCGGGGCCTGAGACTGCTTAGATAGAGTTATTATCTTAGCACCAGGTCTGGATCTATGAAGTTCAGACTCTTCCATATGAGTGTGATTTGGGGTCTGGCTGCTGTGGTCCACTTCTTTCTGCTGCAGCCTTGTAGGTGAACTCTATGTGTCAGTCTGGCAAGATGTTCTGTCCCTGAATCATCTGGAGAGGTCTTGCCTCTAGCCTCTTTGCAGGGAGTTATGCTGAAGGGTTCCACACTGGGCCTGCGTTCTGGGTTGATTCAGGATCTGGAAGCCTGGGCGGTCTCACTCATGCCTGGGCTTTGGTGGGTCTTCTGGGCTCACAAAAGGATAGTGGATGATCTTATTCACCAGGAAGGTTGTACTGGGTCAGCCAGCCTGTGCTGGGTCCGGGTCTACAGGCTGGAACCCAAGAAGTCTGGGAAAGTTCTCTCGGATGCAGCGAGCCTGGAGCCCTCACTCACAGGCTGGACTGCGCTGGGTTTTGGGCAGTGGGGTGGGACCAGGAATCCTGAGAAATGTCCCTCCCACGTGGCAGGCTTGAAATTCTCACTCCAGGCCAACCTGCAGTGGTTCTGGGGCTGTGGGGTGGGACCGGCAATCACTGGGAAGTGTTTCTCTGGCACGGGACTGGGGGGGGGGCAAGGAATCCCTGGGAAATGTCTCTCCTGCACAGTGGGCCTTGAGTTATACACTCACTGAACTTTGATGCCCAGGGAGTAGGGGAAATTCCCACTAGCTCAGCGGGCTTTAGGGCAGGGGATCCAGGGAGGTGTTGGTGAGTGGGTCCTGAGGTTTCAGGCCGATCACTGGCTTGGAGGGCTTGGGGGCGGGGATCCGGGTAGCACACGTGGGAAGAAGCCAAAGGCTCTCCCTCAGACTCACCACACATTCACTGATCTGGGAAGCCTGGTGAGTCGTGCAAATTCCCACTCGCTGGGAGAGCTTGGGGTGGTATCCAGGAAGATGTCGCTGTCTCGGCCAGTCTCTGGGGCTGGGCAGGCAGAAGCACAATTTGTGGTAGCCAAATCTTGGAAACAAGCAAGATGCCCATCACATGAGGAATGGTTGAAAAAGACGTGGTATTTCTATATAATGGAGTATTATTCACGTATAAAGAATGATAAATTGGAAGCATTTGTATTGAAGTGGATGCCAGTTGAACATATACTCATAAGTGAAATAAACCAGACACACATGTGTAAATATCGTATAGTCTCCCTAGTGTAAGAAGTTAAAAGAAGAAATGCAAATAGAAATGTACAACAACTAAAAAAGAATTTAGTGAGATAGTTAGAGCAAACTGAATGGCATATGCTGCAGAGTACTAATCAAATTTTCTTCTGGATGGTTAACAACGTAAGTTCACAGATCAAAACTGGAGAAATAGAAGAGCCGCAAGGCCATCGAACATTTTTTTTTCCATTTATTTTTATTTTATTAAAATACAAATGTCAATCAGACAGTTTCAAGACACCTTAACCATACAGAGTCGATGAATTAATACATTGCAAACTGTTTTCATAATGTTTTGGTACTGTACAAGGTGCATACATGAAATTATATTTACAGGTTTTTTATAGCTGAATTATATCAAAGATTCAATAATTA